>LKTO01000081.1:0-131107 GCA_001399465.1 Hymenoscyphus scutula
ATATAAGTAATAGTAGAAATCTTAGATACTAACTAATTATAACCGCTAAGTTATTAAAGAAATTAAAAAAATTTAATGAATACAGGGGTAATTTTAAGCGAATCGTTAGTTATAACTAGTAAGCGTCCTAAAATTTCAAAATTACTTATTTATATAGTAATAAAGTAAATTTTTTAATTTTATTAATTTTAATTAAGAATTGCAGATTTTTACTAGGGTTGCACAGACGTTTTTTGTATGTATTTTTAGTGATCGACTCGGTGATATGATCGACTCGGTGATAAACCACGTTAGAGTAATTGAGTTAATTAAATAAAGTCATTAACTTATACAGAAACTGAGACTGAGATGTACACTCTCTATTTGGTTAGTTTTCTGTTCTAAATAAAGTGTTAAAATTCCAATCGTAACTTAGTCGAGTAAATAAAGTTACAGAATTATAAATATAGTAGGCAATAAACATTAAATTAGTCTATCTCGCAAGTTTAATCAATTAAATCGTGTGATTCTAATATATGACTTAATTAATTAAAGTTCTCGACTTTCAAAATTTATTGAATATCAGATAGATACTTATTTAAATACACATTCCTTAGTATTATTAGGTAAGAAAATCCTAAAAATCAGGTTATTTTAATAGACTTCAGAGTAATTATATTTCTATTTAATTTATAGTAAAATCAGGTGTGTATCTGAAAATTATTAGTCAATTCCATAGTACTGTAGAGCGAACAGAAAATCTCGAATACACTTCCTCACTCATAAGCGAATAACACAAATTGCCCTTCCCACTGCTTCCCAGGACATCCATTCCGGAACAATATACAACAGCGCACGATAAATCAGAGGGAATAACATTTTTCCATGCGACATGCAACAAAAAGAAGTCTTGAGTTGTTCTAGAAGACGAAATGATGGATGCCTAGAATTTATTTTTGGGTTTAGCCAGATAAGTTGGGTGGTAGGTGGCGACCACATCTTGATTAGGACAGATGTTTGCCACCTTGACTGATTTAATGGAAATTGTTTTTTTAAAAAAGATAAGGAAGTGTTAGGGAGTGTATAGGTGATGATAATGTAGGCAGTGCATGCAAATAAGGCAACACGTTTGATTGGCGGAGGAGGATGAATGTGTGTCTATCCTGAGGTTACACAGCCGCAGCCGCGATGAAGTTTCCTACAGATGGGTCGAATTATTCAAAAAGGGTTAAAAGTGCTAGAAGCTGTATTCCTTCATTCTTCTCAACCCCCCTAAGCAGTGCCGTTGTATAGAAGAATCCCCTCAGCTGCTAAAATAATACACCATAGTCTGCTCCCATTTCACGACCCCATTTTCTGAATAGTCTCTCAAAGCACACCTCCCCTATTTAATTCTCAGCTTCTTCCTCAAATTCCTAACTTCCCCCTCAACCTTTCTAGTAATATCTTTCCATTCACCTCCTTCCTCATCATCTAGATGGTGGAGAGTCAGTATTTGCTTGTCAAAAAATTACTCAAGATACAGCACAGGCTAACTGGCAGGGGGCCAGAGTGATTCCGGAGTGATTCAGGGGAAAGGAAGCGTGAGAACCATGTCCCAATTACCTACGTATACTCTTCTCGACAATCTCCAATCTGTTACCCGCCCACTTGCCCCGGCAGTAATAGCCGTCACGCCCTTCGTCCCTCCAAGAGATCCTCTCCAACACCAAGAAGTTGAAATACTCACACGTCTCCTTCTCCTTCTTCAGCTTCTCCGTCTTCGGCTTCTTCTCTGTTTCTAGTTTCTTCGACCTCGACCTCAAATTCAACAGTACACTTCCCTCGCTAGGCGGTTGGTCCTCGGAGAACACAACTTCCCGACTGGTCAGGTTTCTAAGGACCCAAACTCGATTTTGAGGGAATAGGTCAAGGCCTCGAAGCTGCTTCTCAAGAATTGCAAATCTTTCTTGAGTAGCACCAGAGCCCAATTGTTTGGGAATCAGCGGATCTCTTTTTCGCTTCTTCTTTGCCTTTCCCACTGACTGCGTGATTCCAAATGTTTGGACGAGAGCTTGAATCCATAGCTTTTGCTCCTCTTTCACCATGATTGGCATGGGGTAAGAAGTGTGCTTGTACCAGAATTTCCTGCCAAGACTGTGACTCCCTTCGGGATCCCAGGCTGAACCCAGAGTTTGTTCGACTAGGCCGTCTTGCTCAAATTGTGCTGGTAGATGACGAGAAAAGGAACTTTGGTAGCATATTTTTTTGCCTGCCCAAGGGGAAGCAACATTGATGAGAGAAATATGGATATGTCTCAAAACCAGAATCCATAGTCTTTGGCTTGCACGCCCAAATGCAAGAGTATTTTGTTTTGTGAGATTAACCTGATTGGAGCTTGTGCCAACGGCGGCGGGAGACACCACGCCGCAATGTCTATTCGGTGGGAGGAGGTAGCCGATTATTTCATCTATGAGCTCATTGGAAAGGCGATCAAATGATCCTGAACTTAGAGTAACCGAGGAGGGATTCGATGCGAGCTCAGGGTAAGAAAGCACAGGTCTTGCCAGTGTTGACCAGGCGTCGAAAGGAACACTCAGATATGTGAATGGATAGTATCCTGACATAAGCTTTTGAGTTTGTTGGATCTCCGGGACAAGAATCCGCCATTGTTCAATGGCTCTCATCGTAGAAATGAATCTGTAGAATTTGTTATATTTCTCATGCAATTCTGTGGGTAGTAGCCATAATTATATAGTGATGCCTAAAATTTACGTAAATATCTTTGACGTAAGGCCGCACAGGCTTCCCCCACCATATGGAGGTACACGGATCCAAAAAGAGGCAGTCAATTGTACAGAATAGTCTAGGATTAATAAATCAAGAGGATCCAGAAGAATCTGATTTTCCTCCGAGAAGGTTGCCCACTTATGTGTAAAATGCAGCAGTCTCGTGGGTGGCGTAACCTTCTCACCCAGCCTTGCTCTTATGTTACCTCCGTATATTCGGTCGGCATGTACCTAGTATCGTATCTTTTAAAAATTTGGAAACCATCGGCAATCAAAAATCAAGAAATAATTAGAAATATGATAGAGAAAAATCAAGAAAAAATATAAAACAAGAAATACCACTAGAAAAAGCCACTACTAGCCATGAAGTTCCTTTACACCCCTTGATCGACAACAACTACTACAAAGAGAAAAGTTCCAATATGGTGTCACTGCGAGCCTGGAGACATGGTTGCTCCGTCAAAGGATTTTCTTCAAGAGAGCACCACCATGACGTCCTGCGGGGTTACGAATCGATGCCTCGTAGAACGCATGCTTTCAACCACAACCGGCAGGTCTGAATTACAGCCGTCATGATCGAACAGCGTGGCACAAATATGGAAATTTTGTTATGGAGAAAGAAATATTTCCAACGCTTCCCGAACCTTTTTTGCCAGATAGGTACGCTTGTACGCCCCAAGACCCGATTGATGGCTTGCTAGACTTGTCAAACACACCGCCAAAGGGTAAACAACAGGAGGATAGGTAGTTTGAAGGTAGAGGATGTTGGCTTCGCGTATGTTCGAGAGGAAAGATGTTCGGCGGAACAGTTCGAGTATGCTTCGTCACTACTAGGGCGCAATAATCTCGTCGCCCATGGGTCAGTTTGAAATCGACAATAGGAGATGATATGCGGCATAGTAACTTACTAGACTTTGTCAGCAAAGAATCTCTCGGAAAAGCATACAAATGGACGCGTAGCTGAGATCGGAATGAGCTGAAGAGGAATCGAACTGGGTTGATATTGAGGATGAGGAAATATTGGAGAGCCTGATAACCAGGTTAGAGCTGGACCTAGACGAGGATTACATCTGGCTGTAGCTGTAGCCAATGCGACCATATATTGGAGTTCAAGTTGAGGTTAGGAATCGCTTCGTCTGATGCCAGCCCCGTTGGCCACTCCCGTCGAGGCTGGAGGAACGGGCACGGGGATTGCTCGGCTCGCTCGGTTAGCGTATATGCTCTTCTGGCCAATCAAATCGTTCGAGTATTTACTTCCGAACCTCCGACTTCACAACATTTTTCAGTCGAAACACCTCCAAGCCGATTGAATTCAAATATTTCACGGACAGGTTTCGAAAATAGAATACCGGAAGCTTATAGCTTGACTCCTGCCTACGAGAATTAGTCATCCTGAAATCGAAATCGAAATTGAACATTTGATCCTCCAATCCAACCACCCCTCGTGCTTCCTCCTTCAACAAGGGTCGGATAATCTGCGATTTCTTCGTCGAATGTACAATTTTTCAACAAATTCCGGGGCTCTTTATTTGGTTTCCTGTTACCTTGGAGAACCATGGCCATTGTTAACGTTTTTACAATTAACTTCGAGCTGGCAAACACACTCCGTATACTGGTACCTACGTATAACATCAGGGGCAACAGCGGCGCAGATTGGTAGATCATGGGTGTTGGGGAACTGCTGGTACCCTTGCTACCTAACCAACTCAGCTCAGCCCATGCAATGGCCCTAGTGCATTAGCATGTACAATTCTAGCCACGTCTTGTTCATCTGGTTTAGTCCTCCCCATTGGTGGAGTTGTTCGTTGGACACAGCAAATTTGTTGTTGGTGGAGTGTTAGCGAGGTTCGCTTTTGATTTAATTATGAGGCAGCTCTCCCCCCCTTCAACCTTCAACCCTTGTGAGTGTTGGGCCAAGCAAAGTCAAAAGGCATATGTCTGCAGCAAACTTGACGTACAAATCAGCTGAGCCACAACACATTCACTTGTTTATGTCTCATGGTTACCTGTCCTGTCTGTGTATCTTCATTCACAACCTTGTCTCCTTATCACGCCTCAACCTGTAGGGACCGGCTAAACTGTTTTGTTTCTGCTTTAGCTCCCAAGTTTGTTATCAGCCACTTAGAATTTTTAGGTTCCCTCAGATTCACTGGGGCTGAGTACATAGCTGCATCGCCTCTAAACTGTTACTGCCCTTTTGGTACTTCTTCTGGTTCTACCTTTTAGATAAGCTTTTCCCACATACTGAAAAGGATGGATTACAGGATGGTTCACAGGATGGATCAGCATCGTGAGAGGGAGTTGGAGTCTTACTCTATGGAAGAAGTGCAAATACAACCCCTTGAGCAGTCTGCTTCTCTACCTGGGCGAAGAGAGAGCACGCAAAACTCAATAAGGGACCGAATCATACGCTTCGCTTCACCAGTTCAACTCGAGTATAGCCCATTGTCAACACTGTCAAACGACAAGCCCTTCAGCGATGAAACGCTAACTCAAGGTCACTCCGAAGAAAATTCCCTGGTCTCTGTGGAGTCAAAGTATAGCGCCCTACGCCAGAACAATCAGCATTTCCTGCACCCTTCACCGACAAGCACGCCTATAATTTCCCCCAATTCACAGCCTCCCCTAGATATCACTGATTCTGTGAAAACGTGGTGGGGCTGGTGGCATCCCATGTTTCTCATGTATGTCTTTTTCCTCATAGGTGTTTCTGCTGCCACTGGACACCACTTTTACTATGCTTCATTGCATAACACTGAGGTTACCGATCAGTTTAAAAGAGCCCGTTATGGTAAGCAAATTTTTCGAGGTCCCTGACTATCAGTCATGAGTCTTTCATAATCTTAACTTTCAACACCACATGCTAATGGATCTAAGGTGCTGCTTTGAGTTTTGTGGCTAAAGCTTCGCTAATGGCCAGTGTAATTCTGGCTTTTCGCCAACAAATGTGGGCCACTTTTCGCCGGAAAACCCTTACTGTTGACGCAATTGACTCGATCTTTGCTATCATGGAAGACCTTACAGTCATGAGATGGGAGGCTTTCAAGAATGCCAAAGTTGCTATGTTCCTAGCGTTCATTGTTTGGTGAGTTTCCCTCTCTTCCGTTTCTTGCCTCCCAAGCAGTTCTCAAGTCAACCATTCCTTAGTATTGTACCTCGTACACGTAAATCTCTTCGTATTACTACCCATTTGCTAAATATTGTTCCAGGATATCCCCTCTTGCTGTCATCCTTACGCCGGGAACACTCACTGTTGTTCCTTCTATGATTACAAATAGTACTACTTGTCCTGGCGTCCGAACTTTGAATTTCACATCTGAATCGAGCTATGATTGGCGAAATCCCCAAAAAATTGCAGGTCTCAATCAGCAATCTCTTTCGTTCTACAACACAACGAGTCAGAATATAAATGATCCCTATTGGTTTGATTATTACACAGCACCCACTCCAGAGGGTAATCTGGCAGCTAGTTTGAGTGCCTATACGCAAAGTCCAATCGCACGAAAGGATATAGCTGTTCAAACTTGTGGAGCGGGTTGGAATTGCTCATATGAGATTACTTTTGTGGGGCCAGGTTACAAATGTGCTGAATATGTTGGGGGAAACGATGGCAAGTTTATTCATGAATTTCCTCGAACTCTTTTGGCAACAGTATTCTGACTTCGTCCAGACGCACCTATTGAAACCAGTGTCCTAATTCCGGAAGGAGGTTACAGTTACTTGGCACATGCTACTCTGGGAGAATACTCTTCAGAACAGATTGATTCGGGGCTATCTGGTGTTCCAAATTCGAAACCCCCATGGCCCAAAAATCTCGGATCCTTCAGAACTGAGCCAATAATCTGGATTGGCTATTCAGTTCTCAAGGACGAAAACGCCCCCTTTCCTGTCAATTCGTCAGATCCCCTTTGGGCTACAGCTTTTGAAAATAAGATGTTTTCATGTCTTCATTACGAGACCAGCTATACAGTCAACTTCAACTACACCGCGGGGATTCAAAATGCTACAGTCACAAACCGAAAGTACATAGCGCCGATAATGGATACGGAATTTCTACGTGGGGTCGATGCCAACGATGGCACGAGAGATAACATCACAGCTCTACCAGCGTCCGCCTACATTCTGCCTAAGGACGTCGGCAAATATCGACTCACAGCTGCGTATCACTCTCTCGGTCTCCAATTGCGGTCACATATCAATGGGAGTCTCACAATCTTGGAAAGTGGTGTTGCAAAGACGGAAACTGGAGCTACAAGCACCAAACTCATTGACATCCGTCACTACATTCCGTAAGTTTACTCGTCTTACCTCCTCCCCCCTAAACCCCCAAAATCTGACTTGCGGCATGTCACAGAAAACCAGACTTGATAGATGGAATCCAATCCCTCTACGAAGACATGATCCTCTCTCTCCTCTCCAACCCGCAACTCATGGTCGTTGCCTGGGCCGCCCAACCCAGTGTCCAAAGTGGAACCGTCACCGACGGACCCTCCTGGCCGTGCCAAAAGTCCCGCAACCTCAACGTCTTCGACTACCGCGTCCGCGATCTCTGGCTCGTCTACGGCTGCTTCATCTTCCTCGCCGCAGTCTCGGTCCTGTTCGGCATGAAAGCGGTGCAACAGAACGCAGGGCATTTCAAGAAGAATCGGTTCTCGGCGATTGTGGCGGCGACGAGGGGACCGGAGTTGGACTCTGTGGATTGGAAGACGGATGCGCATGGGAGGATGCCGAGGGGGGTTGGGAAGACGAGGTTGGGGTATGGGATTGCGAGGCAGGGTGTGGGTGGGCAGAGAGAGAGTTATATTAGCAAGAGAGTTGATGATGGGTTGGGAGAGATGTTTTATCGGGGGGATATTGATCGAGAGGAGAGGGGGGTTTGAGTTGAATATGTTAATGAAGTTCAATAGACTTACTTTTTCCAGTCTATGTCGTGAGGTGTTATTCAATAGAAGATCTACCTCAGAGGCCACCAACCTGCAAGGTTGAGACTTCTTGCCTTCCCTTCTCGATCTCCTGGCGAAAGTGAGAGTTTGAGGGAAACTTTTGAGGCCAAACAATCTGGAAGGGCTGGAAGGGCTGGAAGGGAACCGAAGGATAACGTCGATGTAGAAGGCAATTATTCTTCAGAGCTAGTGTTATCATTTAATCTTGTGAATTGGGATTGAAAGACCAAGTACTAGAAACCTTGTTGCTTCCAGACGCTACCATGACATGGTACTCCATCTTGCCCGGACATGCTAGGTATTGCCTGCTTACTGCTAACCCCTATAAAAGTGGTAGTAAATCGCACTTGGCCACCTCGACTAGCCAGATATCTGGGAATTTCCCATAACCTAATTACTCTACACATCTAGCACAATTGAAAATATTGTCCTTGATGTTTGGCACAATCAAGGTCACTTGTTTTAAAATGGTAGGTAAATGTCTCTCAACAAATTTATTGCTATCTTTTGAAAATCTTGTCTCGAAGATTTGTCTTCCTAGAATGATTCCAGAATGCCAGCGCTTCCTTCCTCCACCCGACTTAATTCCTACTCTGGATACCCCTAAACCATCCTGGATGTAGCCACCCAACACCTACGCATTGTTCCTGTCAATCTTTGCTTTCCGAGGGTGGACCGGACAAATAAAGCGCGCCATTTCTACAGATGATCTTCAAATCATTGTGGCACGACTCTTCAAAAGTCAATGGAGACCAAGCTGTGTGGACGAGTAGTCTGCCAATTGGATACTGGTCCAACATCCAAATTGCAATCTGCGCGTCTTTGTGTTTTTCGAAATGAGCAAAGGCCCTACGGCCCCAGCCGCCATTGCTAATTATCCTGCACTCGACAAGGGTTCCAAGTCTTCTGATGAGGACAAGGAGTTTATCATCGGTGATTTCCTCATCTATGTTGGAAATATGGACGACCTCTCTCTCTTGCATTTTGTCTCGGTGCTTTCGATTCTCCGACAGATTATGCTTCACATCGTTCCACTTGAGTTCGTTGAGGAGGGTCTGGTTGAAAGTAGCCGGGCAGCGGGAATTTCTCATTGCAGGTGGATATTGGTTGAAGGCCAAGGTCTGCATATTTGTTTGGTGAGATGGGAAGTTATGTTCGAGGCGGTAGGAAGGTGTGAATTTCGGTTCAATCCAGTCAGTACCCATGATGCCAATGAACTCTTGAGACTTTTAGAACGCAGTCTCGAAGTCATTTCTAGTGTTAGGCAAGACGAAGGTATTGAAGATGATCGATTGGAGATGGACTTCTCTATGGAAGCTCTTGAGGTCTATATCGGAGTCTGGTTGGAGGAAGCCCTGGTCATGAAGGGAGGGGAAATTGAAGATGGTCCGGTGTTGTAAGAACCTAGTGTTGTAAATCCAACGACGCTGTGGAGTTAAATCCAAGTGCTCATACTTAGAACGATGTGCACCAGAATTGTCCAAACAGTAATCATTTACCAACAAATTTCGACACGATGGCTTGACGTGTATAAAAGGGCAAGGTGCTTCCAGTTGAGGGGGGCATCCCGACTTGTTCAAATTGTGGTACTGAAACGGCGTTAGCAATTGATGGAGCTTACATCTAAGATTTTGCTTACCCAGCAGATAGTCTTCAACCCACAACTAGAGTCACCTGTGTGGACTGCGTGACGAGGTTGAACTTGGCAGAGCTGCAGAGGGCAGAGCCTGAGCAGCTCCAACTCCCTTGGGTTTGAAGGGTTGGGTGGGATGACGGATGGGACGGCTGGTTGGGAAGCTGCCATGGTTGTCTGCTGGAGTTTGTATCTCAAAGAGCTTCTAGGTTTCGGTCGCTTATCACTTAGAACACGACTTATTAGCATTGAAATTCGCAACGAAATGTAACATCAACTGTAATTCGATCGGTTTCCCATTGAAATCAACCTGTGAAGAGGAGTCTTGTTTGCAAAGTTCAACATTAGTGACAAAGATGCTGCCAGAGAGTTGATAATTAAATGGAGTCGGGTACTAACTGTCTGGAGGGTTCCGATTCCGGAGCAGGGTTGGTGTTGATTCGGTCAAATGTTTAACCTGCTTTGCTGAGTTGGACATCAGTTATAAGATCGCTAAGGAAGGCTATAACTGGAGGAGATAGTATACTTACTGCTTGTACAAGAAGCTGGAAGTGGGAGGAAGCATAGACGAGGACCAGCGCCGGTTTCCTGGACAGAAAGTTTTGGCCTCGAAGAAATACTGTCTGGAAGTACAAAGGGGAACAAGGACGACTAATTACAAAGAGGAGGTGGAGTCCTTGGGGGGGGTCCGTGGTGTCGAGGAAGTTGAGGGCACCGAAGAAGGTTTAGCCTGTCGAGTAGTTGTCAGTTACGGGATGGCTGCTTGAGGGTGGCAACGGGTGATAATAGTATACATACTACTAGAGAAGTAAGTGAAATTTGAAATGAGGTCGGAGAGCTGGCCGCTCTCCGGGGAAGACTGTGAAAGAATGACTTCTCTGTTGAGTTGGACGTCAGTTATAAACTCGCTAATCGACGGCCACAATCAAAGAAAAGAACGCACTTACCGAGGACTTGAGAAGAGAGGGCAGATCTCTATCCACCGCTCAGCTAAGCTACAATCATTCCATCTGCAAATCGATCCGTTAGTTTCAAGACCGAGGAGGATGTTAATAGAAAAAGCTGGGAGATGTAAACAATGAACTTACTGCCAGGCTCCCTCTCGCCCCTCGTCGGTAACTTCTCTGGTGGAAGCTCGCGGCGGCACAACTCGATTTGTTTGTTTTTGGCTTGGAGTGGAGTCGAGTGGGAGGGGAGAGTTCAAGTGACCCTGTATGCGCGTCTAGGAAAATGGTGGGCGACGAGTGACAGGGGTGCTTTCATCGTCTGGACTTCCAATTGCCAGCTGCACTACTAGCACAGCGCATTTATCCTAAACGGGTATGATATTTGCCAACACAAGTGACGTAATGCTAGAGCGACATTAGGTTGCTGAAGGAGGATGCTGTTTGGAAGAAACCGCTTGCGTCTCAAAATAGGGGGGATTCGAGGCTCGTCACGAGATGGGAAGCGTTTGTAAGCGACGGGATACTTTAACAACACATTTATGCTTTTGAGTTATATTAAGCGCATTGTATTCTACTACTTTACCTATTGGTGTTGGATATGACAACAGTATTGTGGGAGTTGTTCAAAATTATCATGCCGCTTTTACCCAAATTACCATTAAGCGAGAGTTCAAAAAATAACTGGGAAATACCTCCGTATACCTAGCGCGTGACAAAATAACTACACGGCGAACTTTAACATCCTCTAAAAGGCGACTCGGCTTCCAGATGCAACACTCTTGCGCATGTGGCGGATTCCCACCGAATCTATTCAGTCTGAGCATTAGTTTTCCTGTTCAGTTGTACGGCTAGGGTTGACTGCATACATACCAGATTGTTCGAGGTTATACTTGACAGCAGTGACAGGCCCTCGGGCAATGTTCGAACCATCAACTGTAAGTAGGTTATGTCAAAGGAAGGTAACGGAGAGGTAAATTACTTTAACATCGAAACAGGCGCCTGGTTTCTGGGCCTCCTTCTTTTGGTACGAATTTATTAGCATTAAGCGACTTATACTTTTAACCTAGCTATTGAAAGTATAGATTTTATTAAATTAAGTACATGGAATCTTGTTTTTCTTACAAGAATAAGAAAACAGTCCAAGAAAGTTAACTCTCGGATGTTTTAGTGTAGAAATTATATTTTAATATTATCAACTACATATAACCTTCATTGATAGGACTACTCATACTAATAGTAATTCCTTTAGTTTTTAATCTTGCTAGTCACACTCCATCGCCAAGTCACCACTTCAGTCGTGGAGGGATTATCTAGAAACAAAACTGAAAGAAAAATTGGCTGCTGCGATGCAACTTTACTCGAGTGTTTAGTTCATGAGTTTCAGTAAGAGGCGGTCGAATTCAAACATGCATACTTCAACGATCCTTTTTGCACTTCGCGAGAGTAGCTCAAAGGAGTGGCATTTCATGGCAGGGCTGTGCGGTTTGAAGGTTGCATATAGGGTATATGCGGACTTGGGAGGGTGATTAGTTGCAGTGCTGAAAGCCTGAAGGGCTTTGCAAATGGTGAGGATGCGAAGAATATATTTCAAGGACCCTAGCAACTTAAACTCACACCGGCAGCTTCATCCCTTCCATTGCACCCTCCCACTTCTAAACAAATTGACCATTCCAATGGGCAAAAGTCCAGAATCCACAATCTTTAAGCTCCCGAAAACCTCATTGATCTCCGGCCCATAAAGCTGAGCAACCCACCTCATATATCCATCCCCAACCATATTGGGTTCAGTCTGTAGAGCGTTCAAAGCTGTCATATCATCACCACTGAGGTCCAAGTTCTCTGGCTGCGGTTCTTGAAGCAATTCCTCGAATATGGAAAGGAGGCTTCCCTGCCAATCGCATTTGAATTCTTCGCGATTTCGGGAGAACTCCTCGAAGCTCATGAATTCGTGATGCTCAGTTCTGTCTCTTACTTTATAATTATTCTCGTATGTATTTTTAGCACTGTGGGGAGCGAGTCAGCAATTCAACTTTAAAGGAGGCCAAAATGGCCTGGCGCACAGGGGGGAATCGAAATATATTACCTTGCATATGCACTCTTTTCATATTCGGCGTAGTCGTCCATCACCGTAATCGGTTGCTCAAAGACGGCATCTCGTATCTGAAGAACTCCTATGAAAGGATTTTGGAGTTCTAGGCCGCCGAGACTTGTTGGGAAGTAAAGATAGCCGTCTGGGATGTTCTTGATTCCAAATCTGGCCTCAAGAGTCGTCTTGAGGAAGTCACCGACGTTACTGTCTGAAAATATCCGGGTTTGTATGTGCGTCATAGTCGCCAAAATCATGTCGACATGCTCACGCCCAAAGCAATTCGCAGGCTTGCCAAAGTTCGTCCGGAAGAAGGTACCGGCGTATGTATTCCAAGCTTGAATCCAGGAAAAGACGCTTCCTCTTTTTTGGTCTAGTTGATTCCGTAAATCTTCAATGTGTTTGTCAACCATATCTTGGTCAATCACAAACCGGCCAGATTTTGCATCAAGTTTGAGAAAGCCCCATCTTATTTGTCCTATGGGCAACGAAGGATCCGAAACTGGAGCCTCTGTTCGTTCCCGGTTAACTCGGACTGTCCCAGTCTTTGCCTTGTTGAGAGAAAGACCAAAAACATCCCGGAACCTAGTAATTGTTTGCCATGCCTTAACAACTGTCTGATGAGAAGATGACCAAACCCAAAAGTCATCGTGCATTCTATAAAGTTGGGTGCCGTTGGCATTCTGGTTGACCGAATAGTCGAGGCAAAACAAAATAACTTCTCCGCAGACCATCGAAAGAGCATGAGCACCTGGCACACCTCTCTTTCGGACCCGAGATTCCCCGGAAACTCCATCCGCAACAAATTTCAGTGGCGCCTCTAGAAACTTCCTGAAAAATCCAAGCCACTTTTCAGATAGCCCAAAGAAGCCGAGAACTGCATAGATAGTAGAGTGCGGAAGTGATGGGAAGAAAGAATCAAACTCCGAGCGAGTACATGTAAAATCATCGTGTAGTCGAGTATTGACAATGATTTCAGCTGTTGTCATCGCACTAGTTAGTTGTTATGCTATAAGACGAAGTGGGGAATTTAAAAATATACAAAAACTCACTTGAAACGAAATGTAGTAGAAATTGCTTTTTGGCCATTGGCGACATAGGAGTCTGACGGTTATCTGGGCCGTCAGCCCGTGAAGCCATTTGCCTTCTAGGCTCGGGAGCCTGTTGTGCTGGCATCCTTTGAATGGACCATGAATCTGGTGTGTCCCAGCGTATATCAGCCTCTTCCTCCCCTTGAACAGCAGAGCTTTCTTGTATTTCGGAATCTGGGAGCTGTGACATGAAGAATCTAGATTTATAAAGGCTTTGGCGTTTACCCTGAACTGAATGCGTCTTGTCTTGTTTACCGAGAAAATACTCCCGTCGTTCTTCATCGACATTTGGAATGTTTTGAGGTGATGTTGCCCATGCCGAACTGAAGTTGTAAAAGGATGTGAACGCCTTTTTGAAAAACACCGCCCATTTAATACCCAGGAATTGCAGAAGGATTGCCTGTAAAAGGTCTTCATCAATGTACATGTGGAATGCCCCAGTGAGATGTCTCCGTTGCTCAACAGCCATGTCGGTTTCCCAAGACCAGGTATCAAGAGAAGCCATACGCATATTAAGAACATCCGAAACCTCATTCAGAATGACTGTGCTCCCGAGGAAGTCCTTTAGAACAGCAATTTTCTCCTCTGACAGAAGCGCTGATGATAAGAGCCCATTTATCACCCAGCGAATGGAATGGATGTTGAACTGACCAGGCGTCGATAGCTGAAGCTCGAAAGCCTCAACTTGCCTCCGAATATGATATAACCCGTCACTGGCGTCCTTGTTGTTACCTCTAGCTCCGAACAGATTCCTGAGACAGAATAGATCCTTGAGATAATTTGTAATTGCTGCTTGGTCAGTCTCGAAGGTCTCAAAGACGGTCTTCTCCCACTCCGCTCGTGATGAGTCTCGTGCTTGGGTCTTCTTCTCACCAGGAGCATCCCCGGTGGTAGCTGGCGTGAGAGTTTGCTCTGCGGTCAACCACTCCGTGACAAGTTTTCCATACAGATCGGCGTACTGGTAGCGAAGCGATTGAATATCCAGCTTCCTCTTTAGTGAAGACTCCCAATCTCCCAACATTTTCAGCGAAATTGACGGATCATATCTTGCTTGCTCGAGAAACCGTTCGAAGTTTTTCAAGAGAACCTCGAGCTTTGGATCATTTGTGCTCCCGCTGATGATACGACCGGCTCCTCCACCACGATCGCCCCTCTTTCGTTTGGCACTTTTGACGGCGAAACATTGCTTCACACCATCGATTAAAACGGCAAGTCTTTCCTGTTGAGTGGTTTGAGAATCGACAGCCGTGAGTACTGAAGACTTCTGGTCTTCGAAGATGGTACGGCGCCTGGAAAGCTCCGAGAGCTTTGTGGTGGTGATCTCTTGAAGAGTTTCAGAAAAGACCGAGGAAGACATCATAGGTGCATAATTCGTTGGTTGTGTGCTTTTCCGAGCTTTCTGGTTGGTACGCATTGGGGATTGGTGTGATTGGTATCGATGTATGAGGATGATTGATATCTTGTGGGAATTGAGGTGGAAAATGGGTAGGTATATATAGATGAGGAGAAGCTAAAGAGCTATTCAAAGAGGAACGAAACCCTGGTGTGACTTAGTTACGGAATAGTCATCCAGGCAGAAGCCGGCATTTTGGGCGGCGGGTAGGTGGCGAGGCAGCGGTTGCTGTTGGAAGAGATGGCAGCCCCCTGCCTTTCATGGTAAACTACGACGATCTCACTCAGTAATGAGGTATTTCTCGTTGCGAGACCCAATCAAGGAGTTGGTGTCGTATGGCGTAGAGATTCGATCCCCCCGGCCTGTTTGAACCGCCGGTCACGTGTGGATAGAAACCAACCAAATGGAAACTGGAAGGGTGTTGAACTGTTATCAGCTTAGCCTCAGCGGTAGCTCTGTGGCATTAAGCTTGCTAGGATATGAGTTACAAAAACTAATAGTGAGCACCATGAAAGTTCGTTATTTGTCAAGTTCCTTTGGAAATGAAAAGTCTTAATAACACTCTATGAGATGGAAATCAATCTCACGGGGAGTATTCAAGACTTAGGATTATTTTATACCTAGGTCACATGGAATTGGTTAAGGGGCATATAGTTGATCCTTTCCACGAGCTTGAATCGCTTATGAGTGTTCAATTAAAAAAATCTATTCATAAGACGCTTAGTTGCATTGTTGGGGTGATAAAGAATGGGGTTTTAGTCTGTGAGGAAACTTCGGAACTGAGGCCTTGTATGTGCTCTACATAATTTACTAGAAGAACTGGACCAAACAAGCTTCAGACCCCGGGAGTTATTCATGCATCTTTAGCATATTCCTTCGCGCCAGCCAATTGCAACAATTTGTCAGAAATGACAGGCTCCTCGAACGGGAGATCACGGTGGTAAGGATCTTTCTTTCCAAATCTCAAAATCTCAGTTGCTCTCCAGAAGTTTCGATGGGGCCAGTGAGTCTAGAATAATTAGCCGCCGTCATTTGAAGAGGAATGAATACCACATACAGTTCGCTCCCTCTTCTCGAAAATCTCCTTCTTTCTTGCTAACTCCTCCGGATCAGATAATGCCGCGGGTGTATAACACGCATCTAAAGTTGTCAGCCTGGACTCTCATCTAAGAGGAAAAGATGGCAAACTCACAAATAACAGCTCTCGTCTGCTTACCCTCCGGCAAAACATTATAATGGACCGTCCTCGAATCCCAAACAATCAAATCCCCAGCCTCACACTCAACTTTGATAATCTCACAGCCCCTCTTCTCAAACCACTCAATCTCATCATCATCAAATCCATGCCAATCATCAGGCACCTTGCCCCATTTCTCTTTCTTCTCCATGCTGTGACCCTTGAAGAACTCATCGTTGAGTTTGTGAGATCCTTTCATGACGACAAGACCTCCGTCGTTAGGGCCGTTGTCAATGAGGTTAATGATTCCTTGTGCGCATTGGAAACCGCGGATCTTGCTATCTTGATCTTGATGTGGCCAGCGTGGAGACTTTGGACGCGTGGAGTCAGGAAGTGGGAGGGTGATGTTTATGCCATCAAACGAGACGAGGAGTTCTTCTGTTCCCCAAATTTTGGAGAAAGCATCGAGAACGCCGGGTTCCATTCTTGCGTCCCAGACGAATTTCTCGTGGGAAACAGCGTAACCGTGGTACATTCCACCTCTGTGAATCTGTTAGAAATTTCCTCGTTCAACGGAAATAGTATCGTACTTCATATGTGCTGGGAGATGTTCTTCTGTCCATGTGGAGGGGTCGTTGCGGTCAAATCCAAGTGGGAATCTTTCAAGCCACTTTGTCATCTCTTCGACGTATCCCGCTGCTCTTTCTGTTGGTACAGCTTTCTTGACGATTGCGAAACCATCCTGAAAGAGTTGGTCTCTCCAGTCTCCGTAACTCTCAGAAACGTCTGGAACAATTGCGTGAGGCATGTTGGGTATATATCTGTAATGCAACGCAGAAGACGTGTCTGGATCGGGGGGTTCTCTGGTGGTTTTGGAAGCGAGGTTGAGTTAGTATATGTTCAAAGAATTACTCGAGGTACCTAGTGTTTATATATCCTAAGTCAAAAGAATGATGAAATATCGCCACAGCAATACTTTTCGTGAGAAATCGGCTCATTCTTTTTGACATTAAAGGTTGGAACGGTATTGGGGCGAGGGAGGGGGTTGTTCAAAGTATTGCGGCGCGGCCAACCCACTGTGCTTCTTGGCCATACATGTACCATAATCAAGTTTCCTTCCAATGACGATAGCTGGTTGCCCATATACCTGCCCTCTCTCTAGCTCATATACATCGTCCTGTGAAATTGTAACATGATGATTGGGTGGAAAACCGATCCCCACGCGCAAAGTTGCGCCGCGCTCGGGTTGCCCGTGGGCCAACCCCAACTACAACACAACCTCACAGCAGTTCTGAGTGTTTCGGAATGCAACTCTCTAGACGGAAGTCCGAAAAAATGTCTCAACGACATGGGAAAGGATAACGAGATCCTATTCATGCTAGCTGTATCTCTGCTCTCAACTTGAACCTAACAAATCTACCAGATATATGGAGACTGCACAGATCAATATTGATAAGAGAAGTGGGGATCTGGGGTATATATCAATGATGACAATATACCAGTCCTCGTAGATAGAAGAACGGCACTTCATTTCTTGCCTCTTCTCTCTCTGGAAATTTCTTGGACTTTGAAGTCCAATATTTCTTCAATAGCCATGGCTCCTTCTCGTGTCGATATCACCAAAACTATTCCAAACAACACCAATCCAACATGGTGGAAAGACCCGGGGATGAAGAAGTTGAATTTGATGATTCTTTGCGTGATAACAGCCCAGATGACTTGTGGATATGATGAAGCAGTCGTTGGAAATTTTCAGGCAATGAAGCCCTGGTTGGATGGTATGTTGAATTGCTCCTTGTTTTCTCCTGGGTGAAATGGATCTAACGTTTTCCAGATATGGGGAACCCAAACGCATCTCGAATTGGCCTTCTTACCACAATCATCTTCGTTGGTGGATTTATCGGTTCCTTTCCTGCCTCTCCTGTCTCCGATATCTATGGCAGAAAAGCTGGAATGTATATCGGTTCGATTTTCACGCTCGTCGGGACCGTCATCCAAGCATCTGCTTTTGGCTACGCCCAGTTCATGGTCGGTCGCGGCCTCATAGGTGTCGGAATAAGCTTTACTTGCGTCGCAGGCCCTTCGATGGTTGCAGAATTGGCCCATCCAAGACAGAGAGGAACGGTTTTGGGCTTTTTCAACACCTTCTGGTATGTAGGTGCGATCGTTGCTGCATGGGGTAGTTTTGGATCTGGCCACATGAATACCTCGTGGAGTTGGAGGTAAGACTTTTCCGAATTCTCAGATGTCGGGAGCAAGTTGTATCCCCATGCGCTGCTGGCACTATGAGAATAGAGTATACTAATACGAGTTAGAATCCCCTCATTGATCCAGGGTGCTGCACCCATATTTTTGATTTCAATGCTCCCATTCATGCCTGAATCGCCGAGGTATTTGCTCTCAAGAGGAAGGCCAGAAGAGGCAAAGAAGGTCTTGGCTGATTACCATGCAAATGGTCAACTTGATGACGAATTGGTCATGTTTGAGGTTGACGAAATCATTGTCTCGCTCGCGATTGAGAATCAATACTCCGAGGTTGGATGGAATATCCTCTGGAACAGCAGTCCAAATCGCAAGAAGATGGCCCTCGCAATCTCATCTTTCGTTCTCTGCCTGTGGTATGTATCTGTGTCACCTGAACTGCACATTTGAACATTAGCTAAAGACAAATAGGTGTGGACAAGGTGTAATCAGTTATTACTTCAGCCCTCTACTCACCTCCCTGAAGGTCACCGGCACCAACAAACAGACGGGTATCAACGGAGGGATGCAAATTTGGAACTTTTTGGTTTCGGTAGCTGGTGCTTGCCTTGCAGACAGGATCGGACGAAGATCTCTCTGGCTTATATCTCTTTTCGGTATGCTCGCTTCGAACATCGGAATAACGGTTACAAGCGCAGTATTCGCCCAGAACGAAGCAAAAGCTGCCGCATACATGGCAGTTTTATTCCTGTTCACCTATAACGGTAGCTTCAACATTGCCTGTAACCCACTTGCATATGCCTATCCAACCGAAATCTTGCCCTACAGCATGCGCACGAAAGGCCTCGCGCTCATGGTTGCAATTGGACAAGCATTATTGATCGTTTCGCAATATGCCAATCCCGTGGCAATTGAGAACATTGGATGGAAGTACTGGTTGTTCTTCATGGGAATGCTTCTTATCTTCATCGCTATGGTGTACTTTACGTACCCGGAAACCAAAGGACTAACACTTGAGGAGTTAGGCAGACTCTTCGAACCAGAAGATGCCTTGAACATTGACAAGGTAGAAGGTATTGAGCCAGAAGAGACAGAAGTTACCAAAATTGAGGTAGACAACAAACAGAAGGAGTAGAAGCAATGCAACGAACGAACAACATAGATAGAATATAGAATTGACGACTGAATGAAAGGATATTTATTATGCTCCTCCATGGGGTGCATGATTTGCTTGCTGATTTTTGATTTCCCCTCATACATACGGCTAAAAGAAAGCTAAAATCCAAGTGGCTATTATTCGAGACCAACTTGCACAACATCTTCTGTTGTATGAATTGGCATAGAATGATCCATGAGAGGATACAATGCGATTACCGACCACCGCAAATAACCTACAAAGTACTGGGGGTACAAGCCAAAAATCGGGCCCTGCATGTCAACATCAACCAGATTCTTTAGCAATTCTTGATTGTGGGGAGATACCTTTCATTTTTACAAATAACGCCATCCCATATTCTATCAATTCATTATCCCATACATGTTATACAATTGTTCCGCCGAGTTGAGATTATGGCTTTTGGCCCAACGCGCCAGCTCCAATCTCCCCCGGCATCTCCTTTGCTCCCTCCGCCTTTAACTTTTCCAAGGTTTGGTTTCGCTGATATTCCATAACCCTTCGCTTCTTGAAGTATGTGACCTACTTCAGTGTTAGCTCAGTCCTTCTTCACCTGTTCTCTCCTCTGCCAGGCTGTGTGCCGGAACCACTTGACAAGAAAACAACTCACCCAACTACTCGCGCAATTTGCCTCAAATTTCCTGCCTTCGCTTGAGCACGCCTTCTCTGCCTTGCCCTTCTCCGTGATACTGTCAATGATTCCATTCTTGTCCAGACACTGGAAATAACCATCTCGCCCCTCCCAGCATTTTTGGCGTTGCGTTCGATCGGGAGCTATGGGTGCTCCGTCGGAGGAGATCTTTGGAGGTGGGAGGGAAGTAGGGGTTGTGCCAAAGAGACCCATCTTGGAGCAGAATGGCAGAGAGTTCGAGGGTTGGGAATAGAAGCTGTTCTAAAATTAGCAAGTGCAAATGCAAGCCGCAACAATTGGGCTATCACCAATCATCGAAATTATGGAGTTCAAGCTTACAAAATCAACTACTTCTCCGAGTAGAAAGAGATATCTTAGTTTGGCTGATACTCGAACCAGGTGGGATTTCAATCTCGACCCAGAAACCAAAGCTATTCCACCGCCTTTAACGGCAGAAAAGGTGCCACCTTTCCCCATTCGTCAGCGCATCATCTGGCCTTCACCCAGCACCCCGTCATCATCAGATCCAAAACATAGGTAACTCCTTTTATACCTCCTCTCCTCAAAGAAAAACAACGCACCAAAAGTCCACCGATGTATCCACGATAGCAAAACAGTCCCTCCCCATCCCAAATCATAAAAATAAATGGCGCGACGCCGACGACCTCCGCGACCAGGTGCTCTCACCGAACTCCCTCCCCTAAAGATCCTGTCGCAAATCCTCCTTCTGCAGGCAATATGGTACGGTGTCGCCACGGGCCTGATTCTCTTCACGGCGCTGGTGGCGGGCAAACATTTCAGCTTCGATTTGGTGCTGAGTTGGCGGAGTTTGAGGGGTGATACGACGGTAGGGTGGATGTTGGGCTTGGTCTGGCTGCTTAACTCTTTTATTGGGTATGTATTTGCGCTTTTCCCCTCTATACTCTTGTTTCAGTCAAGTTATGGATTTTGCCAGATGTTAAGTTGCTAACGTTTTGCTATCTTAGTGTAATATCAATTCTCTTTTTCATTTCGCGAAGCAAGCTTGTTCCCGACTTCGCCTTTACCCTCCACTTCATCCACCTCGTAGTCACATCCTTATATTCTCATTCGATACCACGGAACTTATTGTGGTGGGTGTTGCAGATTGCTAGCGCGGGAATGATGACAAGTTTGGGTGTATGGAGTTGTCAATACAGGGAGCTGCGTCCTATTAATTTTGGGGGCCCAAGTACAACGCAAGCTACTTCCAGCGATACCGTTGCAGGCCCCTCCTCGGGTGAAGGGGGCGACGAAGAACAAGGCTTTGGTCGCGGCAGAGGCAGAGGGAGGGGCAGAGACGGTGCGGGAGACTATGAAATGGTTGGAATGAAACCAGAGGCGGAAAGCGGGTAGAAACTACCCCTGATGATAAACCACTTGTTGAAATAGGCGTATAGAATGGCGGCGGCATATGATGGAGTTCGGACTTGGGCTTTGTAATTGTACGTTTGTTTTTCGAGAGAGCATAGGGACCTTGGTTAACAAGAGAGGGGTTTCTGGGATACCCAAAGGTGTTTTTTCAACAATGCCGAACTTTCAATTTGTCTTCTTTTCTTTCTACAAAGGATTGCGGTTTGGCTGATCCAAACTCTGTATATGTATAGGCCAAAAATCCGCAGACCGGTTTATTTCTCACAAGTACGTTCTTTCTCTCCTTCCGCCTTTTGCTGCCCACATCTCTGTTCCAGGGCCCGTTGGTAAACCATTAAGCTCCACGCCTTCATCATTTGGGGTAAAAATTTGCGAGCCACTTCTACTCAGTCTTTTGATTCTTGGCTTCGTGCGTACACACGGTGACAATTTCGAGCCTGGGCTGACCACATTGTTAACACAAGATTGAGTTCCCGAGAAACTGGGTATATGACAACTTTCTGCCAAGGGAGAAGGAACATTCTCTTCTATTGGAGTTGCAAGCGGGGTTCCAAAAGCACTCCACACGTTTCGTTCTGTTGTCTCGCGGTCTTCCGTCTTAGCATTGGGACTGCTAAAATCCTCTGGCGTACAGACTTCTGAAAGTAAACTGGTCCTTCTATGCCTCTTCGGGATTCTCATCGAAGAATACTGAAAAGTTGGCGGAGCCTGCATGGATCTCAATTGGAATTCGGCTGTGGTTGTGTTCCCACTGTTTGGGCTTTTGATACTTGACAGTTGAGACGTTGGACCGCTTGTGGAACTTGTAGAGCTTGGTGTTGCCATTACCCATGAAGCCGGGCTGGGTGGCGGCTGTAAAGGAGTCGAGACCGTTCCTGGTTCTCTTTCGTTTGACATATTCATGCAATTTGGAACAGCAAGTGCTGCTGCTATGGGATCCGGCATTTGAAATCCCGGACTTGGATTTCTCGAGTCTAGCCACGAGGATTTATGTGCGGTACTTCCTTCTGGTGTGAGATATCCGCTGGCAGGAGAGTTGTAGTAGGGCGTACTTTCAGCACTACCACAAAGTCTGTCGCAACCTTTCTTGGATTTGGGGCTGTCAGTTTCCAGATCTAGCCAGTACGGCCTGGAAAGAGCATGGGCTGCATCTTCATCACACATTCCGTTTGCCGGTGTTGTATTGTGCTGTGTGCTGTCCATACTGCTATAAATATCCCCTCTTTCTTGCGCCCTTCTTCTTCTTACCCTACCTTCAGGTAAAGTGGATGCGCAACTTTGACTAGACTCAGAAGCTTCAGATCCTCGCGATTCTGGTGTTACTGTCGGTAAAGAGTGTGGTGAGTGCCCACTCCCTCCTACTCTTCGCCTAAGGGACCGCCATGGTTTGATTACAAGCTCCTTGACCGGCTGCACGAAAACATGATGAGGCTCAGAACGGAGGACTGGTTGTAGCCGGTTGTTTCTAGGTGACTGGTGACCACTCATAGCTCTGTTGGATAAAAGAGCGTTGACGATCTCATTTTCTATTGGCGTATTGGGTACATCCGGCCTGTCATTCTTCTTCAACGACCCCATTCTCGGCATTCTTTGAGGAAGTGATAGCGATTGAGTGATCGCATCGCGTATGGAATGTCGCCGGCTACATGCTTCTGTCACTGCTGCTGCCGCTGCCTCGTGGCCAGCATGATCCGTATTGCGACGCGACATATATCCGTCACCGCCCGCGCTGTCAAGAGAACACTCAGAATTTTCCGTGACATTGAGTGTCCTACGTAACCTCCGTCGCCTGGGTCTAGCATCGTTCGTCTCCATATCCGACTCTGAATTGTTCTGTCTCTGTAAGGCGGGGGATAACGGCCCGTCATATATTCCTGGCCACAACTGAACAGGAGATGTGTTTCGTGGTTCATGACCAAAGCAAGGCGAATATCGGAAATGGCTATGCAATCGCAGAGAACTAATCAATCGAGGATCCGGACCCGTTGAAGCACCATACTTGTCGAATGTCATATAGTCCGCAGATCGAATGCCAGAGGCATGATCGGGCGGAAGAGTGAAGCAAGAGCCTAGAAGCTGGATTGCAATCATGTGTGCCAAACTGTTGACATTTGATGCGTCTTCCAGGTAGCTTTCCGACACAGTTTGGCGTCTTTCATGATTTATTGGGTCTATGCCGCCATTGAATTCGTTCGATCGGTCGTGGGTTCTGGAACCTTTGTATGCTACTGGCGCCAGCTTATACAAGCGATTGTATTTTGCTTCTTGTGACCACCAATATGGTCGCCCAGTTTCACACATGTATTGCCATTCAAGAATCTCTCGGTCGATGATACTCCATGACAAGTCTTCATTTGCACTGTCAAATCCCGCTTTCAAGCATGCTGTTTCTTCAGCCGAGGAAGTTTGGGTGTTGTCGACTGATGAAAGGTAACTGCTTGCCCTCTGTCTCCTTCTCGGGCTCATATACAAGGCTTGACTGTTTTCGGAAGTGTTCTCCTCTGATGCCTCTTGATCCTTGAATCTTACAGACTGGCGACTTTGGGATTTTGCGCGTCGAGGGCCATGCGAATGTTTGTTTCGAATGAGTTCTTGCAAATTGGTGGTACTGGGTACTCGTGTTAAGGATGGAGGTACGGCGGTGGAGGGATCGAGGGGGCGGTCGTTGGGGTTCATAGTGATGGTGTAGGGGGTAAGAATGTTATGGAATGCATTCAGGATGTTGATTTTTTGTATTTTTTCGTGTTAGGAAAGAGAATGCGTAGGTTCGAACTTCGGGCGTCAACTTATTTGGACTGATGTCGCTGAGATGGGCTCCGTACAGAACTGAGAGGGGCAGATTGAAATGGGCGTATCTTGAATTTTGAATTCGGCGGCAAGAGCGGGTGCCTTTTTGTTCCCGTCCTAGGTATTCATTTTGTCATTCTTGATGGGAAGGTGCGACCAGGGCATTCTGCGGGTTTATCTGGCAGCCGGCAACCACTCGTACAGCCGGAACCTCTGATATTCAAATTTTAAGGATAACTTGACTGAAAACCTGATCCTCACGTTAAACTTTTACAGATTTCTTTCCCTAGCATATCAAAAGGGGCATTGTCACGTGATAGTAATGCATGAAGAGACTTGTTAAGAGAGTTTCGAGGGTCAGTGTTCGAAGGATATTTTGAATCAAGAAGTTTAAGTCCTCATTCTGTCGTGCTCAGAAAATTCTAGTAATTAATTATTCATTTCTATCCCCTGTTCCCACTGTACTTGAGCTGCTTATCGGAGTAATTCCAACTACTATCCTATATAAGCAGCACTTCCACTAGGGTCTCCCGCCAAAGCAGTAAGGTTCTTGTTCCCAGGCTTAATGAATGTCTTCTGCTTCGGCAAATTATCAATTGTCTCGTCGGGGAGGCCGAGCTTTGAACAGTATTAGCATTTCTTCACTATTCTTGTAGCAAAAGGGGTTAAAATACCGTATCTTGAACGACTTGTTTCGGGGTCAATGCCAGCCATTGAGCTACGCTTATGTCTGTGAACTTCCCTTGTTTCAAAACTTCGAGGAAAATGACATCAGTGTCACCTGTATTTTCGATGTAGTGAGAGTTGGATGCTGGGATGTAACCGACCTAATTTCACTTGTCAGTTATATTGCTGTTGTGAATGTGAAGGTACGCTTGGTGACTTACATCACCTGCTGTAAAATCAAATGTTCTTGAGCTCTGGGGAGCATCATAGACAGTGATCCGTGCACTTCCTTGAAGGAAGTAATTCCATTCATCACTTGTCAAATGCCAGTGCAATTCTCTCATTGCACCAGGTTGGACTGTGACAAGTGCTGCGGCCAGATCGGTCGCAATGGGAAATGTCGTTGTATCCAAGATCTTGACTGAGCCACCGGGAACTGTATATGGAGCTTGTTGTGACCAGTGATAAGTGTAAGACTCGTTAACCGGAAGCTCCCCATATGGAGAAGTGACATTCTGCTCGCTAAAGTTGGCAGGTGCCGGGGTTCCAGGGAAAATGTAAAGTTGATCTTTAGGGAGGTTGTCAAATGCCGAAACGGGGGTCTGTAGGGTTTTACTCAAAATTTCCTTTGGATTTCTCAAAAACATTTCGGAGACCAAAAAAGTGCCATCCTCGGTAAAAGTACCATCGTCAAATACAATCAAGAATTCACATCCTTGATCGAGAGCTTGGATAGAATGCGGTACCCCGGCCGGGAAAAACCATACATCACCGGCACTGATATCGTCGTTGAAAGTTTCGCCGTCTTCGTTAACAGCGCTCAGTCGAACAGAACCCTTGAGCATCAGGGCCCATTCGTTTGCTGTGTGCCAGTGGAGTTCTCGATAAGCGTGGGGAGCGAGACGCATGTCTACTCCAGCCATTTCTTTGGCTGCTGGCAGTTGATCGACATTTTGTTGACGAGCCCAGCCAGATTGTTTTCCAGTCCCAAGGCGATTGCTGCTTAGACCAAGTGGCCACATTGCCTGGGGAACGTCGCCAGAGTCAGTTCCCGGAGGCGCGAAGGAATCTGGATTGAGTCGTTCATAGTCGAATGTTCCTAGATGACTCAATAAGTTTCTGTACTTAAGGAAGGGAAGTTTTCTAACTTACTTGGTCCCGGATCAGTTTGACCAAACTCTCCTCGAATTGGCTGTGGTTTTTCGATACTGTCAAAATCGAGATATAGTCCGAGATTAGCATCTGCTTCTTGACCATTCACAAGTTTGAAGTCGGGGACTATTGCTGAGTCTCCACCTGTGATTGGTGAAGGAGCAGCGATTTCTCCGAGCAGAGAGGATGGCCCATAAAGGGAACCGGATGCCGAAGTGACGGTTGGGGTAGGTGGTTTGATGTCTGCTACAGGCCCTGTATTCTCTCCATAATCGCCGATTTGTGGTGCCGGTAAGGCCAAAACGACGGTAAAAATGCCGGTAGCAAGTAATAAAGTGAACATTTTTGATGTTTCTATCCTTGAGAGATCCTTGAGATAAGAAAGGGAAGTTAGCTATGATTTTACTAGTTTTGAGGGAGGAAATATAGTTGTTTAAATACCCATTTTCTGTTTAATGTATGACGAAAGCTACAGAAATATGTAAGACATAACAGTGTTGTCATCGCGTCACAAGTCACTTTCCAAGGCCATTTTCTCACCTCAGTCCTACGGCGGCATGATAGTGGATGAAGTCAACATGCAGAAGAAAGCGAATATGGAAGGCGTCTCGTAGCTTTGCGATTAAAGTACCTGCTTTTGTGTACCACCCAAACTGACGATTTGCGTCCGGAAAAGGGACGTCCCATGACGGACAAATGGGGGTTAGTAATGATACCATCCCACGCTTTATAATTCTGTACGAGGATTATAAAACATCCCGGCAGTGTGCTGGATGAGATTTGATGAAAGACGTGATAGGTACTGCCGTTCAAGGAGGAAAGATACTAAGAGTTGAATTGCTTACTTGCAGCAACATGAACATTGCAGGGCGGGACTTATCTGAACCTCATTGCATAGTTAGTTCTGCTTGGTAAATTGTTGGCAAAGTGACAATAAAAAAGGACCTTACTTCTTAATCGGACCATAAGAGTAAGTCTCTAATTAACATCAACAAAAATATTCTCCACTCCCCGGCAGGCTTTCTTGAGGTTGTTACCAAGGTACGGCTCCTCGGCTGCTGCCTTGGCGGGTAACACAAAAGAAGTGGGGGATCTTACACATAATGCAGGTTGAGTAATAATTCATGAGGCGCAACTCAGAGAAAACCCCTCATTACTAACAAGTCAACCCGTGACGAATACCTAGCTAGAAGTTACTAATGAATTATTCCGTTTCCTTTCGGGGAACACCCAAAGAAAAAACAATACCTAGCTTACAAGTGCCTAGCAGTGTACGCCGAGTTCCGGAAGCTTGAAAGCTTACTTGAATTGCCATGTCAGAATCTAAGTCCCCTTCTCAATTTGCCAATTTTCAGTCTAGGGAGGGAAAGAATCATTTTTACTGTTACCGCTTCTAACGCTTTCACCCCCAGCTACAACCAAATAAAACTAGCCATATCTAACTCAATCCTAGACGAAAAAGAGTATCATGCGGTCCCGAGAACATCCGTCGAAGTCCTGATCATGGGGATAAGGCAACTCCCACCTCAAGAGTCCCCAATCCATTCGCAAGTGCCATCAGTTGCACCCTAGTCGAAGCACTACCCCAAAAACGAGTCAACGTTGACCTACTTCTTTCACCGGTAGCATCAATTGGTTTCTAGACACAGCGCACATGCAAAAAATTGAGCTCTTTCGCCAATTTTTGCTTGTTTTTTGCCCACAGAGGTACCACGCTCTTGGCCTCTGTTCGTATGATTTGCTTGATCTCCTCGAGAGCATCCTCACCAGGTTCCGTGGGTCGTTGCGAAAGTCTTGGTGGGGTAAGATTGATTTGTACTGGTTGAACCCAGGTGTGGTTTTTTGACTGGTTGGTGAAGAGGAGGAAGCGGACAAGGATGTAACCTGTTTTCGCGTATATTTTTGGCTCGTAATGTGTTTCCTCGACGAGGGCTTTGGAAGAAGCCATGTTGCAAATGGTAAGTCTTCGTTTCTTTGAGGAAAGCTTTATATTAGCCGCACTTGACGGGGGTATATCTAACAGGCGTGTTGGGGAGGAAGGGTGAAAGTAGAGGGGAGGAAGTAACCTATTTACAGTTTGGGATACCACTAAAGAACGTTCCCCAATACTCTCCAGTTTTCGCCTTTTTCCTGGAACACCCTCCATGAACACTCTTGTAAGAAAGCCAGTTGAAAGTCCTCAAGCATTGAAACTGAATGCGACGAGCCTAGAAAAATACAAGGCTTGTGTATGTAGGCTTTATGAACTCCTTTGATCATCAAGTGGATCGATTGTGCCAGGTTGTGCGTCTGCCGAATTTACTGAGGTAGGAAGGGCATGCGAGAAGAAGCTAAATCTTTTCTCAATCTCGAACCCGTCAAACATGAAATATACTCTCCACACACCCAACAAATAGTGTTTGAAACAGTTAAGCAATAATATGGAAAGCAATGACCGAACTTGACAATTTCTGAGCCTCCGGCAATCCCTGGGACAGAAAAGAGAGAAACCTACAGAAGCAAAAGTGTTTGAGGTTGCAAATCTAAAGCTAATTAGAGTAAGAAACACACCGGACTTCCGCTCTCAAAACTCCCAAGTTCTAATAGAAGCGCCGTCCCACAAATGTGGTTTAAAATTACTCTGTAGGTACCATGGCGTAACAACTCGCAGTTTCAAGTGTAATGTGGAAGCAACAATTTCTTTTGCAATAAAGAATCGCGAGTTGTACATCCTGGGTAGTAGGCTCAACCACAGCCAGCATCAAGCACGACTTCCTTTTCGTCAGTGCCCGAAGAGACTTTTGTCGCATTTCCGATACTTGCTAGCGCTGTCAGAAACATGTCTCCAAATGATTGCCCGCATTGACCAGCATAGTACTCGCATTTGTAGAGTACTACATGCCATACGACGAGCATAGAGCGGAAAAACACTCCTTTCAAGCAGTTTGAGTAATGCATAGATTAGATTAGATCAACGAGTGTTGTTTCTGAATGAATGGAGGAATTTTGGTGGCATAAAAATAGCAGTGGCGTTGACTGATCTCATGGTGGTTTTCTCTGAAACGCAATGATACGTCAAATGGAATAACCTGCTACTTTTCAAAGAAAAAGTTCGTGTTCCTGAAGAATCACGTCCGTTCTGTGTTTCGGGCTTTTGAATGTGGGTGAAATTTTGGCGATGTTCTCGTGCGACGTCAATTTTGCGCCTCAGTGAAGAGAATCAGCTATGATGTCCCTGCTGTAGTTGTCGCTTACCACATAAGATGAACTTGTTACTGGTCAAGAACAGCTTAATTCTCCTCTGTTCCCCCGGTTAGGCAGTCTAAATTCGGAAAATCTATTCAACTATCCCAAAAGTCTCGAATGATCAAGATTTGATGATAGGTCGGTCGTAGAAGACGGAGACTGCCTCAATACCAACCGAAGTTGCGGGTTGCGGCAACTAGAAGGCAGTATTAATTGTATGTGACTGGACGCCACAGTCATGAGTACATCATGAGTGGTGTCTTTCGTGATACCAAGTTTCGTGGAATTGCCTGCTTAGAAAAGTCAGTCGACTGTGTATTGATGAGTCCTCCAAGAAATAGCAGTCCCATATTCTTGTCAGTGTGAGATGTCCTCCGTTAGTAACAATTAATTCTCAACATAAATACCAGTCTGCCCTTCATTTGACGTTTTTTTACTCCGCCATAATTCACTCTCCCCCAAACCCTTTCCCAAACCACCCAAGACACAACCAAAGAAAGCTCACAAAACGCCATCAAAATGCCAACAATCAGAAACAGCCCATTCACATTCCTGGACCTGGATACGGGCCTCACCAACGTAGTACTTCTTAATACCACCGCCCCAAATGGAGGACCCCCCTCCCGAAGAGACATCAAGGATCACGCATACACCAAAATCAGAGAGAACCACTTTCTCGGCTATGCCGTCACAGAATGGGATATAGTCGTCAACATGCGGGATCGATGTATTGATTACCGGCCTCGGCGTATCAACGTGATGCCTCAATTGCCTGGGGCTCGTTGGGGACCTCTCTCTGGATATAACCCGTATCCGCGATACTGGGCTGCAGACGCTGGGATGTATGATCATCTCGTTCCTCGTGGTCGTCGTTTCGGTCGGACTGGATGAAGATAGATTGCGTGGTTTGGGTTTCTCGAACTCTATTGCGTGCGTCTATCAGTCGGTTGCTTGTTGGAGGATTCGTGTTGAGGATAATTTATTGGTGGAAGGATGATTGGAGAGGACCGTTGAGAGAAAATAGAAACAGCAAACTTGAAGTATGGAATAAAAACAATGAGACGGGGTTCTTAAAAAGAAAGAGAAATCCATGATTTTTCAACTCAAACTGCCAGAGGATTTATTATACGTGCTAGTCATTTGTTCGGCGAATATGAATATCCATTCTGCGAACGATTTTAAAATGTTTAATGGTCCAATTTGTACAAATGTCTTTAGCGAGCCGCGAATAATTGGAGATACTCAACCGATACCAGTTGGAAATGGACATGAGACCTGGGAGGAGAATCAACAAAAGGGTTAGGCGTAAACACAAAAACTCGAATGAGGGGATTGGGGATAGAGAAAGAAATCCGTAGCACGTGATCCGGGAAATAGTTGTAACCATTTCCCGGCTCCAAACATCCACCCCTCCAAATATCAAATATCCACCCCTATCATAACATGCCATCATCCGATTCAAACCAGACTACCTACTTTATAGACTAGGCTTACACGTGTCGTTTGTCTTTTCAAGTCCGGAGTAGGAGCCAAAAGCCCTCGAAAGATCGCTGATCGAGTGGAGAAGAACGAACCAGCTAAGCTGAAAGCGAGCTTGTAGTGCACCACTCAGACCCAACCTGGAACTCTCCCTTGCAGGCTGCGGACTGTTGATGAGTAATTAGGTGTCTCTGCTATGGCGAAGACTCTTTACTCGTACTTTAGACTAATGAATTGTTGGATGTTCCAGGCAAATCTAATAATACCATCTCGCCCTCCCCTAGCCACACCAAAACACGAATCTCGCCTCGCCTCGCCGTACTTGTACCCCAGATATCCCGCAGGAGCGAGCATCAGCGTGGATCTGGGCTCCCCGGAGCCCGATACCCCATGATTACTGTGCTCCTCTCTCAATGCAGGAATGCTGGGTCGAAAATGCAGATTCCTGTTTCGATACCTCCTGAGTCTTCGGAATTGATACAACTGCCTTACGATGCTGTGGACGTGGAATTCGCCTTTCAAAGGTTACGGAATTTGCGGATGGAAAAGACATTTTCGTATCTCGATCTCGGATTCGCTGTCGCAGATCCGAATTTGTGAATTTGTCTTTTTCCATCCGAACTCGGATCCGCATTCGCACCAGTTGGGTGTTCAGCTGCCTGCCCTGCCCTTTTCCCATCTGCATAACCTTAAATTCCAGCACATTTTGTCTGAAACCGCTTGTCTCTTCCCAGCACTAAAGACAGCCCAATTTTTCTCGTGGCTCATCTGCGGCCTACCTATTTTCCAGCGATCCCCTCTAATTAAAGGGGCCTTTACTGGGTCACAATGAGGTCAGTGTGGCTGTGGAGGAGTGGCTTTCGTGAAAGCTCTGACTTATATTGCACTGCCCGAGCAACACGCGGCTTGGTGTTGGTCCCTCCTTTTCTATAAAGCAACTCCGTCCCCTTCAATACGTATATTTTTTCTCCGTCTCACATTCTAAAATTGTTTTAACTTGAACTCTGTATCAATTTTACGTCCTCTCCACGATCTTTCAATCTCTCAGCATCCACGACTCGTTTCCAATTTTCATCATGCAATTCTCACCACTCCTCTTCGTCGCCCTTGCTGGCTCATCCATCGCTTCTCCAGCAATCGAACAACGAGAACCTCAAGACTTGAAATCTATTTTTGATTCCGCCACCTCTATCGCTGCGACAGCAGTACCAAGTTTAGCATCACAAGCAGCCTCGTTCGCGTCTAGTGTAGGAAACGCCGCTGGCACTCAAGGAAGCTCCATCCTTTCCCAAGCATCCGTCATCGCCACCTCATTAGAAAGTGCCGGAGCAACAAAGATTTCCTCTCTCGCAAGTGTGGCATCAACCGCCATCCCAGCTCAAATCTCCAAAGCTTCATCAGTAGCTGCCAGTCTCCAGAGTGTTTACTCTACAGCCGGAAGCTCACTCTTGTCCGAAGCATCGGCTATCGCTAGCAGCGTGGAAAGCGTTGCAAGGACAGCTGGAGCCACATACACCGATTCCGCCGCAGCCTCCAAGATTTCCAGCATCAAAAATGCAGCTTCTTCCGTCGTTGCTTCAGCAAGTTCCGTTGCCGTGGCCGCTGTATCCAGCGCAACAGCCACTGGAACTTCATCATCTCCTTCATCAACCGGCACCAACGCCGCACGAAGTGATTTCACCGTCCCAGTTGTCGGTGTTATGGCCGGCGCCTTCCTTGCTGTGGTTGGATTATTGTAGAAGATGAATGACTTGTGTACTGTACTTGGATAAAATGGTGATTTGTTTTTTTGTTTCTAGCATATTAGCATAGCGTGGGATGGTGTTCATTCTTGGAGTTTTGAATCAAATCATTTTTGAGCCCCATTATCTGGGTTGTATTTGTGCAGCAAGAGCTCTTGTAGCAAGATGTTCAATATCATAAATCATAACGTTGCTACGTACCTCATTCCTTGTTACAAGGTAAACAATAAATAAATTGATCGGTACACACGTGACTGGTATTGATAGCCGATAACGGACCGAGGACCGGAACTGGGTACGATATCCCGGAGAAGCTCAAGTTAAAAGGAAATCTAAACAGATTTAAGAAGTGTAGTAACTGATTTAATTCGATTTTAGTTTAAAAGCGACTCAAATCTACTCATTTTTATATATGTGATATGGCACGTGATTTGGATCGGACCGGAGCTTGCAGGTGGTGTAGATTGAATATTTCTTGCACTTTTACCTGCGTAGCGATATCCTGAAATCGTCTCGTACTGTAGCTTGCGGAGATCATGTTCGATGTTGGTTGACGAACAGTTGCTACCTACCTACTTTCGATGCTTTCGATGGGGTGACATCGATGGGCATCATCAGCAGGGTCACATGGGCAATTGTCTGATCCAATAGAATAATTAACGGGGGGTGGAGCGGTTGGTGAATTGTAGAAATATAGAATCGAAGAGTCCGAAAGTGAATTTCCCAAAACCACGAGAGAGAACCGAGCGGGGTAATCTATACAATTTGGTATCACCACTTGGCTGACGGGCCGGGGGTAAACTAGGTTAAACCAATCAAATCAATCAATTCGTTCCCGCAAAGTGTTTAGATCAGTCTCTTAGAATTGCTGTCACGGACTGGACGCGGTATTCGGCACCGAATTTAATTCACATGTATAAAGAATGATCTTACTTTCATGGACAAGGCACGATATTTCATTGAACTACAGCTCCAGTTCCACAGGTCTCCATAGAGCCAGCAAATTTGATTGTCATCATCAGCACCATAGTCATTTCGTCACACCATCCTTCCTATCCTCAAAATGTCTCTCCAACCAGCCTCGGTCCTCAAGTTGGTTTGTTTTCAGCGTTGCGAGATAAATGCATGTCAACTATTGGGAGACACTCGTAAGATCGGTCTGGAATCAGGGTTAACAGATATACAGAGGAAGATTTTTATATGGATATCTTACCTTCAAAGTTGTGGTTTTCAATGACGATCCCCGCAGCCATTCACTCAATCCATGTTCTTAAATGTATTAGCGCTTTATTTATCGGGTGACACGAAAAGGGTCCCATATAGAGGTTATCTGGTATTGTTCCAGGAGAATGTACGTTGTCCGAACTGTGTAGATAAATTAGTTAGGAAGCCTTCTGGACAAGTGAAACAATGACTAACCTGCGCTTTACATTCTTCGCGACAAAGCCCCCGGAGAGCCACCAATGCGATCCTCGTGATTGTTCAAGCTAGGATCACCATACTGATGGACATAGAATTTATGCATAATAGCCTAAAGCAACCATGCTTGGAAGCTCATGCCACTTAGCTTTCTGGACAGGTATGTGAACATCGAGGCAGGCGAGCCAAGACATACTTTCTCTGGGAAACTTCCGAAGGCGGATTCCATGCAGCGAAGCAGACCGTGCTCATGTCTTCTTTATTGAGGGAAGCATCCATATTTTTGACGGAAATAGCTAAGAGTACCAAAGAAATCACATCCAAGTAGGTGGCTATTTGTGGAGCGGTGGAATAAGAGCGGATCTTGTATTGCCTCAGCCTGGGTTTTGAAGATTTGGATACAAAAGGAGTTCCTAGAAGAATAGGTCAGTATTGGGTAGGTTCCAGAGGAATTTGTGGGCAAGGCAACCTACATTGGCGGCGGCTGCTGCTTTTGGTGGCTTCTAAGTCGATCCTTCAGCATCATCAGGACTAGCAACTGCAGCGGGAAGATGCTTGCCAGTGGCGTCAGCACTCACATTCAATACCAAGAAACTGACGCCCTACGTTGGCTGCTTTCCTTGTCGAAATTTCTCTTTTCTGCCTTTGTCGTTGTCACCGTTGGAATCAATGTTGGAATTATTGTCGTCGTCCCTTGAAAAATGCCATCAGCCTTTGCGCTGCAGTTCGTGCTGCAGTCGAAAATGGAAGCCGAAACATACAATACCTCGTAAAGCTAGGTCTTTTTAGCTCCGTCCTGGGAACTTTGGCTATTGAGGAGCACCTGACCTGAAACTACGTGGATAATGCTGTGAAATAGGAGTTAGCAAATACTCTTTGCAATTGAATTGCTTATTTAGAAGCTTACCTTGCGTTGGACAGCATAGAACACATCGGGTTACCTAGTCTTAATGTCTTGTCATGCAATTTGCTGCGACTAGACGACTTGGATTCATCGGAGACGGAAGACTTGCGTTGGGACTCGCATTTGCGGATTGATTTCTCTCGAGCTTTCGCGGAGTCGGAAGACTTGCCTCGAGATCGATTGGTGCGAGACGAACGGCTGCCTTGGATGTGGACTTGGACTTGGATCCCATTTCCTTCTGTCGCGACGCGTCAAGTACAGACAATGGATAGCGACATGAGAGAGGTGCCACTTGTCGAAGAGAGTCGATGCGATCTTGAAAGAGTTCGAAAGAAGAAGTAGTTAGGATAGGGTAAGGCGCTTTGAGGAGATTGGAAGCAGTTGAGGAAACTTCGATCTGGCAGAGGAAAATAAGGGTGGGCGTCGCGTGGTATGATGACGTTTCCTTTGCTCCTGGCTTCCTTAAAATCAACAGTCCCAACCAATTTTCGCCAGGCCCGGGACATACCCGTGGAACTGAGAAAACCAGAGAAGTGCGAAAGATGGCTCGTGATTGGTTCGACTTCCGACAATTCCATTGCTTAATTGGGAGGGCGTTTGGGGGGCTGCCACGTCCAGTCTCTGGGCAGTGAATGCCACTCGATGATGCGTTCCATCTTCGAGATTGGAGAGTGGAAAGAATGTGCAGTCTGCAATTCTTAGGAGTGGCGAGGAAGAGAGGTTGATATTTTCCTAACTGTCGCAGAGACGGTGTGGTGTGATTTTGATAATGAGCTTTCCGTTGAAGAGGGCTTCAGCTACAAACTAACACATTGCCGTGCTGATGAGGTCTGGTGAATTCCGAAAATCTGTGTATCGTGTCGAAGTAGGATTTGAAACACGAGTATGACGATTCGCGTTCAGAGTCGAGCGAGGTAAACAGGCTCAGTGAAGCAATCTCAGAAAAGCCGTAATTCGTATTTTGTCGGAACAAGTTGTTCGTATGTTGAATTGCGTCGTGAGCTGCGATCAGTGCGTGTGGTGAGGTAAAAGGGTGGTTTGGTTATCAGGGATTTGTTGCTGCCGCGAAGACAGTGTGACTCTGACAAGGGCTATCAAGTTTCAAAAACCTTCCCATCGTACAAAGATAATCCTACAGCCGATCCGCTTCCCCCACTCTTGGTTTTCGTATGCCTCGTCGATGAGTTCGATCTCAGAGGGCAAGAGAGGGGGTTGCAGAGGTCGGGGTTGGGGGGGAGGAGATGGAGGAAGAGGAAGTGGTCGAGGTGGTCGACGGAGACAAAACACTAAATTTATATTGTGGGCGGCATCACTAGTGCAACCATGTGGACCAAAAGCGAACCAATCAAAGCTTTTCGAGGTTCAACGCGGTTGAAGACTTCCTTGATATGAAGATCGGAGGGATTTTAGAATCATCCAATCAAATTAAGCGAGAGAGGAAGATTCCCAAATTTGGCTTAGACAGTAATTAGCACTATAGTCAACTGACTTGCCCCGCTCGAAAACTTTCGATACCTAGGTAGTGAATAGGTTTTTGTCAAAGATTAGGTGACTGGGGAGGATTATGCCTTACGACAAATTTCCTGCTTTCTCTATGGTAGTTTAACGTTTCACTGACGCTTCTCAATGTTTTCTTCGAGTAACCCTCTTTCAACTGAACTTACCTCGACTGACTTGAAGCCTTCCCCATAGACAAAATAAGGTTCTGCTATATTTCATTCGCCACCTCAATTATGGAATTGAACTGTTTTGTCCAGACACACACCTAATTTTACTATAAATTACCTAAAAAAGAAATTAATTACTCCAAAGTTTATTAAACTAATTTGCTATTCACAGAGCTCCTGAACCAGTTTGCATCACACATTAATTCACTTTCACCACCGAATTCTGACGGCCAGAGCGACATTAAAGAGATAACATAATGAGTCATTTATGCCTCAAGGGCAGCACAAAACTGCTTCGGAAAGCGAGCGTGGTCTGGGATGGAGGTCACCTAATCGTAGGCGTGGCTTACTGACCTTCTTTCCTCAGGGAGTGGGTTCATTTAATTAGCATATATATTTAATTAGCATATGTGGCTTGTGGGTAAGCCAGAGCCAGATCAATGGATTTTCCGCTGCCGTGACAACTTCACTAATATTCTAGTACCCGGTCGGAAGTAATTTGGCAACGAAAAGGCTTATGTAAATAAATCATGATGCTGGGCCAGATAAGGCTCTACATATACAAGACAATACCCAGGGGTTCAGCAATTCACGCATATATTGTGGTAGTAGCCTCAATTTTTATAGCTTCAGTTAATAAAGCTCTATGTACTTCTACATCTTGAAGTATTGTTGGTGTCATTTACACCAAAAACCGGGTAAACTCCACCCCTCCACAATAAAACTACTCCAGAAGGAACGTAGGGCCAGTACGCCACGCCTACGATCAGCGTTTCTGATTTGTTTTGATTTATTCCTTGTGCAGGTGACTACATTCCTTTCAACTAGCCCAAAATAGAGGGTCTATATATCGCTGCCAAGCCGTTAATAAAATACTTCATTACAAAAAAAACATTACAAAAACTTGTTTGTTCAAAACATTCTTACCTAATAACTTCAAAAGGTTATTTTCTGGCTGAATAAGTAGCTATCTAATACTTCATAATTTTAGAAAGTCCAGAATTTTAATTCAATTACTCTAGACACTCCGACATATTAAAGAAACTTACTAGAGAGATAAACTTTATGTTTAATCCTGTTATATTTATTAAATCAATAACTGTAGTTGATTCGTTTAGTTACTCTAGATATTTTAATAAATAGTATATATTAGAGAACTTACTCTAGAGCTATTTTAAAGCTTAATCCTTACTTATTTTAAAAGTTGCGTACCGTTATGCAAAGAACTTAATTACCCTATACTATTGAATAATTTATCTTGGCCATTGAACTTACAAGACTCACCACTAGACACTATTAATAATATAAAAATGATTGGTCAATGCTACAATTGGTGAATAAAATATACCTGCTCGAGCACAGTGAGTTAGGGGAATTAAAAATGTCGTCTGTTTCTTATGGATGTATTAAGGGAGAAGAGTAAGGAAGACACATCACATTGACATGGATTCATGGTGTTCCATAACAGGAGGTGGGGCGTTGATCGGAACTATCTCTCTTTATCTCTGTAGTCAATGTCTTGGAAATCAGTTTTGCTTGCCATTTCCAACTCTGTTATAAAATCAAATAGCCAGTGGTGCGTTGCATTAGCACGTGGTTAGCAACGTGGTTGTGAGGGACCAAAACACATTTTCCTTTTGTGCCTAATCGTGGGAATTTTGGACATTACTTTGGAATTGATCCATTATATTCCTTTCGGAAATTCCCGTCGAATACGAGAGTATTTTTGATCTCGCTTGGAATTAGAAGTGAAATAAATCCAATTTTTCGATCGAGGATGTCTTGGTGCCTCCAAGAATGTGGCACGCGTAATTCTCACGCTTTGGTTCACTTTTTAAACCCCGTTTGACTCCATTGGGGTTTAGTTTAATGCTTATCCCGGAACACTTTTCCCAGCCAATCAATTCATAGAGATGAGCCTTTTCCTCATCGCCGATTGATACATTCCAATTCGCATTCCTTCGCACTCATTTTTCGCCCCTCAACACTCGATTTCATTTAAGGACCACTGCCCTGGAAGCCTCACTTTGTTTTGTCACCGCGATTTTTCTTTTTTCTAATTGTTTTACTCTCATTAATTTTTCCATATGCGAATCATGCAACCCCCCACGCTCTTTTGGACGGCAGCCTACCGTCTCCTTGGCCTATCGACGTTCGCCCACGGATCTCCTGTTCCGAATCCCAATCCAGCCGGAAATACCATTTACTCATTCGTACCTGAGGGATGTTATTCCGATAGTGCTGCCACAAAGGCACTTCAAGGAAAGCTTTACAGCAGCAACTCGCTTACCCTCGAAATTTGCGCCACCCAATGTCAAGGATATAGTGTTATGGGTGTTGAGAATGGGGGCGATGTAAGAAGTTTCTCAATTGTTCTTTTAGTGACAATTGCGAATGTGATGCGGTGGTGGATTGGAGAAATCAACACCCCTAATAATTAATGCGCTTGCTTTGTGTCCACATTGCTATTGGAAAGTTGCTGACATACTGGGCTTTAGTGCTATTGTGGTAACGCTATCCGTGCTGGAAGCATGATTATGAACTCCGGAGACTGTGGCATCGCGTGCAAAGGAAACTCGGGACAAATTTGTGGAGGTTACCAGAGACTCAATATTTATCAGCTTGGTGGAACTGTTGGGCCTCCCGGCAAGCCAGGCGTTGAGTACGTCGTTTTACTTTCCCCCGTTGAATTGGGTACAGAGATTAAAACTGTGTTTTTTTCCAAACCATTTCCATTCCCCCCCATGGATATTGCTTTGCCCTCAAATCATACTTCTAAACAATAATTCTAACTTTCAAACCTTCTGCAGCGGATTTCCTGGGGTGCGTAAATTCCAAAGCAAATGGAATTTTTAACTAGAAGTCATTCTAAAATGGTGTGATTTAGGCGAGGGGAGATAAGGGCGAGTAAGTATTACCAGCTCTTTGACTTAGTTGGAGGTAGTGGAAACGTTGTTCCTTCGGACAGTCTCTAGGCAAACCTTTCGGAAATGGAAATGCTGACTCAGTGGTCTTCAACAGCAAGGGAGATAAAGGTTTGAAGGAATTTCAGTCGTCTAGGGACATATGTTGATCAATTGAAGGCGATACTGGCGCGACCGGCAAGTTCCCTGGGTATGTTTGTTGAATTATTGAACTAAACAATGAGGCAGGCGTGAAAGGAGTAAGAAAAAAGGTCAAGAACGAGATAAATTTTCTTGGCTTACATCTCACTAGGACACCGGAGACCAAGGACCAGCGTAATTAGTCCCGACTATTTCTGTAAATGTGGGGAAGCTAACGATTGAGGTAGTGGAGTGGATGGGGCTCAGGGTAAGTGAAATGAATCCTATTTTTGCGTACATTGCTGAACATCAGGACAGGAGCTCAAGGGTGAAGCGCCTTACCAATATAGAGCGAGAGGCAAGAACTAACGGGAGTGATGTAGTCCACAGGGAAACACAGGAAAGCTTCCATACTGTCCTTGAATACAAGTTTCAAACTAACCCAGCTTCTAGGTCCTATTGGGTTTGTTCTTCCACCATATCGTTCACATTTCCAGCTAATGTGTCTCTTGCAGGCCTCAAGGTGCAACCGGAAGTACAGGTATGGATTATTCCGGGCTGGGGATGGGCATGGCTTCCTCCTGGTGGACAACGAAGGATGCCCCTCCTTCGACATTCTCCCGCTATTTCGACGCTTCGGCACAATTCAAAGAATTCATCCAGTCAGACGGGGTAATTGTACTTTTTGTTTCAAACAAATTAGGGCAATTATCTTGAATTGTTCTAGAGGTTTGGAATAACGTGAGAAGTGGGTGTGATGGGGTGCGAAACTTAAGAAGTTACTGCAACTTTTCTGTCTATTTCCCCTTATGAAGCTTTGCACTATTACCCAGCATTATCCGATTGAGCTCACCTCGAAGCGTTTCTTCTAACGTGTTATAGGATCAACTGGGCAAGAAATCAATTGGATATTGATTACATGAAGTTGCTAACATACGATAGTCAAACCGGACCAGCAGTAAGATAACCTTCCGCTATCTTTTGATATCAGCACACGTTACCAAAGAAAATTGAATGCTAACTTGGGACAGGGAAATACGTGAGTCGTTTGTCACTTTCGAAATCCCAGAAGATGTTCAACCATCTTAGGGGAGTTTTCGGGATTAATGAGGAAAACTGACGGCCTACAGGGGACCGAAAGGGGATACAGGTGCGTGAGAGGAGTTTTTTCAGTGTTCTCCAAGCAAAATTTCTAAAACCCTGCCGTCGCGATCCTCGCTCCGCAATCCCATCCAAATTTCAAATAACCCATCGAGAATATATGTCACATGGCAGAGATACTTTGATATGTGATATTACTAAGAGACACATACCCCAACGCTTCTATATGATTCCGAAATGTTTTATGGAAGTACCACGAGTTTTCGTCTCTTAGATTAGGGAGGGTGCTGAGGACGTCGCGCGGAGCCTTGAAGATCTCCGCATCCCCTTTAGCCACGTTGAAGCTGTTTGCAATTCTCTAGGACACTCAAGATGACCAATCGACAAGGTTTGGATGAATTGTCTTAGGCTTTTTTCATCCAAGATCTCAACAGTCCTTGTCAATGTCCGGAGTAAATTTGCTCCAACTTGTTACCACAGACAACCAGGATAATTGACTTTAAAGATTGATCTTGTATGATACGCTTGAGATGTCGTAGATTCATTCATCTATAGTACCTTGAGTATTTCCATATATTTCGATCGATTGTTCGAGTTGTCCTGAATAATGGCCGTTTATGGATACACATCAAGTGTCTCCCGATTCCAGCTATATCTCTTTCCTATTCTCTTACTTAATTCTCAAATCAACATTAAACAAATACTAACAATAACCCTAGGCTCTACGGGAGGTGCGTTGCCGTACTCAGGTTGTTCAGAATGGTCGAGAAGCTCTGCCATAAACAGACGCCTCGACTCATTCTTTAGCAATTCTGTCCCTCGGAAAGACTGCTGGGAAGGAAAAAACTAACTTTGAGCTATTTAACAGCCACGGGACCAACCGGGTAAGGAAAAACGAAGCACCCAATCCTTACCATTCGAGTGACGAATCTAATAAATCATCAGACCTCAAGTAAGTAAAATGTTCCCACCATTTATCCATCTCATGAGAAGTAAGCTAACAATTTAGGGTTTAACTGGAGCAACTGGTCAGTGTACAAGTCTACGGGGGTCGTGTTCGGAAGTCTTGAAGCGAGCTGGACAACAAGCTAGCCCGTTACTGTTTGAGTAATTTCAGCAACCAAAGGTCCCTCTTATCATGGCATCAGTCCTGGCAATTATGCCGTGGTTTTTCAAGGCTAAGATTGAAATACTGCCACTTATTGCTTTCAGCCCCACCTGATTGAGAGCTCAAGCTGGCGTTGCAAGACTTCTGACCGCTACCTCCGTATACCTACTGGAATGGAACCAATGCTAACAAATAGAAGGTTCTCAGGGAAAGTTGACGCAGATTCCATTGACTTACTAATCTAGCTAATTGATCTGAAGGCTTCACGGGTGGGTCAACTCCTACCCAGAGCAGTGAAAATGGTGAAACTTCGCCCCCAAGCTCCTTGCTGACATGTTATCAGGAAACACTGGTAGGTTAAAATAATGTAAAAAAGCGAGGAGCGACAGGAACTGAACATTTTATAGGACCTCAGGTGAGTCGAAACCCATTTCAAGTCTTTTTTGTGGTTTCCTTATGTCACATTGCCCGAACCTCATCTGCAACGTGGAGTCACAACTCCCAACCTGGTCATCGAGGAAATTAGCGTTCTAGCAAAATTTCCAATCCCAGTGTCATCAGTAGTCGTATTTATGGCCATATTCATGGCACCATTCTCATCGGCCTTACTGCTTCTTGTAAAAGACTTGTCCATGAAGATTCACTACCCCAAATCGTCCCCTCTCATTTATCGATTCTAGATTCCAAGCTAACGTCGTTTCTTCCATGTAGGGCATACAAGGAGTAAAAGGTGCGGTGCATTTCCTGAGCTAACTGTACCGGAGGTTTCTAACTATTTTTAGGCGACACGTAAGAATTTTGCCCCCTTTTTGGTTTACGGCTAGGGCATAGCCCCTAATTTTCTCACTCTCAACCATGAAAGCATCAATAGAAGCTTTCTACTCTGCCTTACAGATCTATCGAGTATCATTCTTCCGGACGATCTGAGTTGATTTTCCAAATGTGCAAACTTTTAGGACAATCACTTAGATTATCCGACAAGGTTGAAATGGCGAGAGTTACGAGCTTTACTGCTACTTCCTGTCCCATCTGAAAATATCCCAGGCAACAATGAATCAACTACTAACCCATAATAGCGGTGTAAGCATCTCTACCGCATCCTGTCACAAGTTTGTACAGTTCCCGGGGCTGTGGTGTGTCGTGCCACTTCTCGGGAATCTTATGGCATTCATTCAAGGCGGTTGACTGACTCAACACTTACGATTCAAGGTTACCGGAAACACAGGGTGAGCGAACCACAAATCTCTCCACATTCTTCTTATGGTACTGACTAACAACTTTTCTAGACCTCAAGTAAGAGATTCAATTCCACTATCCGAGTATAAGAGAGGCAATCCTCTCGCCCTCTCTTCAAAAAGATGAATACTGACTTTCTACAGGGTCTGTTATGTAGCTCATATGAATGAGCGGCCGCTGATGTTAAGGACTTCAGGTCAAACGGTAGGAAGAATACTCGCCCCACCATACCTTTTATTTCTAGACACTGACGGCTGTATCTGCAGGGCCCTCAAGGAATTTCAGGATTGACTGGGTACGGAGCAATATTCCCAATAGTATGATCTGATACTGACGCAGCGGTGATATAGTGCGACCGGGTATGGAAAACATTATCCTCGTTTGGGTGTGCAGAATACTGAAAACGACTAAAAATAGGCCTACGGGATTGACTGGGTATGAAACCAACTTCATGATTGACTTGAAACGGAAAGCTTACGAAGGTTGATAGCCCACAAGGTATTTGAGACGCTCCACAATATATTTTATTAAGTAACAGCTGCTAATAATTCTCTCACGATTAGGATTACAGGGAATTCAAGTAAGCGATTACTTATGCATTCCCACTATTCTCATCATTTTGGCAGGGGGGAGGGGTCAAAGAATAGTCTGCTCTCTAACCTCTTGATTGGAGCTACTTACCAAGTCCTTATTATTCCAACTCTTTAGGGTAATTCAACAGAGTTATCCTGCGCAGTTCGAACAATAAGGAGCTATTAACCGAGGTGTTTTGGAACAATCAACTGCATCATTCCCTTAGATTTCCCCTACGAGAGACTCCTTACTTCGCATATAAACATAGACTGACTTATACAGGGTTTGAACAACAGAGCTCATAGAGCACCAAACCAGAGACTGACGAGAAAATATAGGCGTTACTGGGCCCAAGGCAAGTCACTTTCATGTCTTCCGTCTCCGCCAACGAACCCAACACACACACGAAAATCACTCGCAGATCTAGGGTGGATCTTTTGCGGAAGCATCGAGGCCCAGTGCTTACAAATTACCTCCCCTTTCAACGATACTCCATCTCTTAGTCTACAGCATTGGCTAACTTGTTTATAATAGGGAACTACAGGTGCGTTTTTCTGTTTAGATGTTGGCGCGGAGTTCTCGAAAGAGAAGAGAATTGGCAAATGAGGCGTACATGGGCTTGGACCTCAATACTCCATATTGATACGGGAGCTGCATATCCTCTTCGGAGTTTACCTGTTTCTTTTTGGGCTATTCGTTTTCTCAAGTCGAAAAGAATTCGAGGGTTAGAGCTTTCTGGCACGAGGAGATTTGATTTCGTCAGGGGATATCCTTTTGATATGGCTTAAGAGTATCAGAAAGCATATCGCCTGTTCTCTTGAGCTTTCAAAATCATGCCCTTCTATCCTGGATTGTTCGGACAATAGAGGAAGATCGCCACGACAGAAGAATTCCCGAACGCCGAGTCTTTAGACCTTCACTTTCCAAGCACACAAACTAACAACGTCGATAGGAAACACCGGACCGTCCGGGTAAGGGAGAGACCACTTTCTAGTTAAGTTGAGACATGCTGACACCCTTGAAATAGTCCAACAGATAGGTCTTTCTCTACTATCTGCTCTAACAATTACTGACATTGTTTTACGCCAAACCGGACCTCAGGTGGGTGGCTTTCTACTTCCTCCCGTCAACTATCGTATATTTGAGGCTGGAATCTTGTAATATTAGATAGAACTATACTGACTTCTACTCCAGGGCCAAACTGGCAAGTACCCCCACGTTTCCCCTGTTGATTTGCTTCTGGGTTATTCCCACCTAGGATCAAGCTCTGGGGTATTGAAACTAGTCTACTTACCGCTATTTTAGGAGCTGATGGAGCGACGGGTTCTACGTGAGTAACTTCCATCTTCTCAAAGACCACTTTTGACTCCCTGATTCTCGCCCTTTTGGAGAACCTAGGAGCTGCAGTGCACTGCTTTCTTTAGAAAACATAAATGCTGACTTTACATAGTGGCCCTGTAAGTGATTACTTGCGTCCTATTCAATGGCCTTTTTTCATTTTCATATCGTGGACATTTTTTCCAATATACAAGTACTCCACCCAGCAGGTGAACGTCACGTGATTAACATGATCACGATTTCAAGTATGCGCGTTCAAGGCTTGAATTTACACTTGCCTGAGAACACTTCATCATACATGTTGGTGTGTTGTTGAGTTGGTTTCCTCAAAACGGCGTCGGAGTCCACGTGATCAAACAGAAGTTGATCCTAAAAGACGAGACAGTGCAAATATTCTGAGAAGTCTAGAAGAACCTGACTTGATTCTTTGATTTTTCTCTGCAATAATTTGGCCTAATACTTTATTCTGTCTCGGAATTTTCAAAGCAAGGAGAGCTCTGTGAATCACTCTAATTCTGGTTGTACCACCTACTTCCCCTCCAAATGCCTCTCCTCATGGGAAGCCCCCCCCCCCCCCGGGCAATGAACCAGTATTCTCCAAGGAGCTTTAGGAGAATGGAGGATGTCCTTTGTTTATTCTCCTAACCTTCTCGAACAATACTTTCAATTGTCCCAAAACCTTTCGCACAATGGAGCTGAGCTAGATGGATAATGGCGCGATTCTTTACTCCGAGTACCCCTACAATATGATGGATAAATACTCCTGTTCATGGCGTGTATTATTTTCCTCAGCTCGAATTCCGGCAGCGTACTCCATAGTAGGTTTGACTCGGATCAAGAATCTCGCTTAATTAGGAGTCACTTCTCCCTGCCGCCCTGTTTTCATGCCTGAGCGGGTGTTGTCCCATTCATGTTCACTTCAGTTTTCTCGCTCTTAGACAGAAGGGCATTTCAAGACAGCTCCTGTTGGCTTCTTTAAGCACCGTAACTAACTATCATTCGTTTAGACCGGAAATACCGGTGAGAAATATCTTGCTGTCTAGATGACCACAGACGTACTAATTCCATTTGAGGGGCCACCGGGCCACAAGGTGATTTCATTCGGCTTCCCCCCGAGGATTGAAGCTAATTTTTCTAGGTGCGACGTGTGTACTTCTCTCATCTTTCAAACTCCAACTTCTAGTAGGGACCAGCCTTAGTTCCTGCTTACTATACTCAGAGCTCGTATATATTATTATACACGACTTTCATCATGAAAGATAGTAGTAGCTGACGCTTACTCCTGCTGTCGATACTTTCTTCCGACCAAACAAGCATACATGCTAACTTTCACGTCTTATAGTGGAGATCAGGGACTCACAGTGAGTTGGAGGCTATGAGCTATGGAGTGGTTGCTACTCAGTTCACTTAGCAGCACCCCTTCATGGTTATCTCTTAACAGGCTTGATGCTGACAGCTGGAAGGGAAATGAAGGGCCCCAAGGCGAGTATCCCAATTGCAAATAATGACACCTCATAGCTAAATCATCCTGCAGGCCCAAAAGGTTGGTTTTTGATGGTTTTTGAGAGCTCTTACTGCGCTAATCCACCATCAAGGCGACCCTGGAGATACCGGACCAGAAGGGTATTCCCCCTTCCTTTCTTCGAGTGTCCTGGGCTCTCTCCTGTCAACGCCGTCTTACACTATCGTTCAATCCGGTTGGATAACTATGGAAGCTTTGTCCGAAAGAGTTGGGTCAATCTTGTTGCAATATTCCTTGACCATATCGTATAATACTTTCTGTGGTGTTCAGGCGGCGTTGAACGATATTTAGGCGGTGTTATTACCAGGAGAAAGCTCAAATATGCTAAACGCAAGAGCTAACACGTCTTCTATGTAGTCCTCAAGGTCAGTACCGGCACATCCCCAGCGATGTTTGATGTTTCCCAAGAATTCTACTGACGCAGATATCTTGAAACCAGGTCTAACCGGGTAAGAAAACATCTGCAAATATACTAACGTTATATGCTCACATTCTATGCAGTCCAGAAGGGTAAGAACAGAACTCGAACATCTTGCTTTGTATTCATACCCCAACGCTGACACCTTTCGCAGTCCACAGGGCCCGGCAGGAGAACAAGGTAAAAGACCAACCTCGGTTTATCCATGATTTATGGATGTATTTACAATATATTTTTTGAAACTCGATCACTGACTTGACCATTATTACTAGGCCCAATCGGCAAGTTTCCCTTGTCCATGATACTGTATAACTCATAGCTAACAATTTACGCAGGTCCCGAAGGCAGGTTTAACCCCTCGCTTATCTATCCATGATTTATAGATGCGCTCGCGAATTTATACAAAGGCAATCACTAACGCATCTGAATAGGTCCTCTTGGCCCTACGGTTAGTCAATAATTACAGCTTACTGGACGCAGAGAGACTATCCCGAGCCATAGTGATTGCATTCACTCGCGGGTCTCTTGCGAGGACCCCCCCAGCTCCAGAACCCCTCCCCTACTATTTGCTGAGAATTAGGAACTAACTGCTATTTTTTAACGTTCAGGGACCCCCAGTAAGCATTCTTTCCCCTGTTTTAAGTTTCAAATAGCGGAAACGTGATGCTTGAAGGAATCTTGTTTCCGAAGAACTGTACTAACACGGAGGTCACAACTAGGGACCGGCAGGCAATTCAACAGGCGGAGACAATGGTGGAGGTGGCGGAAACACTGTAAGTATAATATATCCTAGTGCCACGAATATCCATACTCACTCATGATAGCCCGTTCAAACATGTCAAAATCCTGGTCTCGATATGGGTTTCGAGGACGATCCCAACACAGTCTGGATCGAAACTCCTGGCTCTTCCACTGGTATTACATACGACTTTGCAACCGATGGAGGGATCAGCCTTCCACATACTGGGCTTCAATCCGCCCAAGTCATTTTCCAAGGAACGGGTTCTCAGGATGCAAGATTCGAACAAGCTGGTGTGGAGGTTTGTCCAGATACCGATTACACCCTCTCGGTCGTAAGTTTTGGATTCCGCTCTTGAATCTAGGTATCTTGGCTAAAAATTTCTACAGTGGGTCAAGAAGGGAACTCTCTCTAGCAACGACTGCTCGGTGGTCTTTTATCTCGGTGGCCCGGATCTCGGGGATGGCGATCATTACGCTGATACGATGGCCACTATCGACGCGGCCACCATCAACGCGGCAGTAGATACCGGCGGAGTAAATGACTATGCCCAAGTTACCGGTCCAGCTGGCGCCTTCAACAGAGGCGCTTTATATCCCAACGGAGCCCTCCTCAGAGCCGAGTTGCACTGCGACACACCACCCACTGGAACCATCTACTTTGATGATATCAACCTCGAAGCCTCATAAAGAACAATATAAGAGATCAGCGAGGGCGGCTGTAGGGAGTGTCACGAGGCTGGGGAGTGCGTTGATGGCTAGTTTGAGCGAATTTGAGAATTATTGTTATTCGCGGGTTTTACGATAGGGTTGATGGTCATTCCTTTAATATTCTTACTTACTTTCTAAATGCTCAATCTTTTGATCTTCTCTATTCTTGCAAGACTGTTATTGTACTATGTGCACCCGCGTAAAGTGATTTAAAACTCCACCCTCGCCTTACCCTAAAATCTGGAAGGGAAAGTCACGTTTTTTGGTATGCTATCTTGGATAAGAGTCGATCAAATTTGTATAGAGCCGGCCTCCTGGTAGCCAAAAAGGTAGGAGTAAAGCAGGCTTATCCTTCCTTGAATATCTGAGTTGGCTTGTTATTTTGATCTTGAAAGACCACTAGAAACTAGTTGTCGAGAGATCTAGGTTGCTATTTAAGCGTCTTCGAAGTATATAGGGCCATTACTGTGAATTAATTAAGATGGCTATAAAAAGATAAAAGTACTCGTACGATCTCCTACAACATTCATTATGCGGAGGGGGAATAGCTTGAAGTTCAATTCAATACTACCATGAAGTTCAATTCTACAACACCCCGCCCAGCCAATACTTGAAAAATCTAGGTTAACGAGTTTCAAGTGCATTTAAGTTGATTAAATTATGCCAGTGGTTTTACTCCCCTTGAGGAAGGAATAAACACATTATTAATTTTCAAACAGCAAAAGTAGCACCTACCTACATATACATTGTTCTACATATTTCAGGTATTTTGCAGTAACTAATTAGGACAATTCAAAATCTTGTCCTAAATGTTTAGAACAGTTGAGAGTTTTAGAGTTACCTTGTGTTACAAGTACTTGTACGGGAACCTGGAACGTAGGATAACTCCTGATCACGTGACTGAGCCCCGTGTGGCGTGCAGGTGGTATACAATCTCCTCTATATACTTTCTTTTGAATATTTCCTAGGCAGTTAGAACAAGAAACTATTCCCGGAATCGAAAGAGTTGCGACAATTGCCTTATACAGCTCGTGGGTTGAACTTTTGTAAAGCGTTTCTGTACGACCTCAAGTACCCCTGGCTCACAACCCTCCTTGTCATATTACAAGGATACACAACCCCCGTCGCTATCGCCACTCCGCTCGAAACCGTGCCGCAATCTCCAGGTTGACGCGATCCAAATGAAAGAAGATCTAAGACACTGCAATCGCGACTCCACATGATCTTCCCCCCCTCATCAACATCCAACCTCCTCCCATCCAAACCCCACTTCACCACAACCTCACCAACCACAAGAAAAAGCCATGTAACAGCTCAGAAACCACGATCATCCCTACAAAATCGTCACCATGGCGCCTCCAAGGACCTGCACCCTACTCATGATAGGGAAAGCCTCACCTAATTGCCGACTGGGGAACCGGGGATTGGATCACGTTGTCTATCATCCTGCCTCTGAGGACGAGAATGAGGGTTATTCATGGAGATGTAAGAGGCATGTTGGCACGGACGAGGCTTGTGAGAAGGAATGGGTAGAGGAGGATTTCCGGAAGTCGGGGGGGTTTTTGAAGAGGGCTGGGGAGTGGAAGAGGGGGGATAGGACGCCTTGTCCGGCTTGTTTGGGGTTGACGGAGAGGATTGAGGTTTGTTGGCTCTATTTTTCTTAAGACTACTTCTTTATTTTTTGTTGCCTAGAGGTTGGCGGGTGTGAGGGTGATACGAATCGTTGAGTGAGAACGTGAAACTACTGTGTGAGATTCCCGCCCTCGGCCATTTGTTTAGAGGAAGAGAAATCATGTATATGGGGAGCGGGGGGTGGTGATTCTGGTCGCACCTCACCTCTGTGGCATGGACTTGTCTTATCATGACGAGGCTGGGTCAAGATGTCGTGGTGCAATAGAAGACGACCCCGTTCGACTGCCCAGGGGGATCAACTCATGGCAGGAGCGAACTCTCAAGCTCATGACACAGGCACCGCCTCATGGATCACACCCGTCAAGTGAGGGCGGAGCCTGATAAGCAAATGGGAAATAGGAAAAATCGCAGTACATACATTCGTATTTTGTTTCAAAAACACCGCTAACACCCAAACCCAGGACCCAGAAGAAGGCTTCGTAGAAGTTCTACTCTCACCCTCAGAAGTTGAGAAAGTGGTAGAAAAGCAGATGCAAACCACGCGCGAGAAAGAAGCTCTCGCATCAAGTATCGTCACTCCTGCAGTAAGAAAGAGGAAAAGCAACAGAGCAGAAAGAATCTCGGAACCAAAGTTCAAACTCCATACTTTGGAAGGAGATCAGAGGGAAGAAGACACTCAATGGCATAAGGAGCAGCGTGCGGAAAGGAGGAGGGAAGATGAAAGGAAAGAGGTGGAGAGACGAGAGGTGGAGAGGAGGAAGGATAGCAGGAAGAGGAAGAGCCGGAGACGTGAGGATCCCGAAGATGTAAGAAATGGTAGGGATGTAAAGGAAGGGGAGAGGAGAAGAGTGAGGAGATCTAGGGTGGACGGGGAGGGAGAAAGTAGAGTCAAAAGGGATAGGCCTCGTGAGCGTGATCGAGACAGAGAGAAGGATAGAATCAGGGAAAGAGATAGAGAGGGCGGTGAGAGACCTAGGAATCCAGAAAGGAGGAAAAAGAAGAGGAGGAGGGAGCCTACTCCGCCTCCTGAGCCGGGATGTTGTGTTGTTATGTAAATTTATGGGTGGGAAGTTGGCGTTCAGTGGATTGTACTGGTATCTTGTAGTTTTCATGTTTGTATTTTGGAGGGCGGTCGGTGATTGTAGGATTTTGTATTCAGAGGAAATGGTTGATTGAACAATCTAGTTCACGATATCGAGAATTGAGATTCAAGGTTGACACTCAATAATAGCAAACATAGGAAACAAGATGTCTCTCCACTCGTTGGGGTGTCGAGAAAGGTAGAGGATTGAAGGTGTGAGAAGAGGAGGAATTATGTGCAGCTATGGTACGGAGGTCGCGGCCATAAGTCTTCCAACGCCAATATATCAGTACTAAATGTGGAGAGTTTGCATAGCAACGAGCTTCAGCGTATTGTTTAAAGTCTGATCGCTGTTGCTCAGCTGTTGTTCTAAGCCTGTAACTCTCATTGTCTCTCGTTACTATGTAGAGAGAGTACGGCGCCACAACTCAAAAGCTTACTTGGCACGATACCCTGTCCGTTGCAAGACCTATGGCCGTGACTCCGTATACGAGAAATAAATACACATCTTTGCTTAAGGCACATCAAGAGAACTACTTATTCGACCGCAGCATAGACTTCGACAGCAAGTAACGACCTTTCTTTTCTTATGCGTGAATCGCTTCTAACCGAAACAGAAAAGAGGGATTTGGTTTTCTCAAAAAGGGAATGTGGGCAAACGATGTTTTCCACCGCAGTACCTACTGAGCTTCATTTAGCAAGGGAACCTTCGAACGTCAAGCGCAGGGCGAGGTTGCGAAAATGAATACTAGTATGAAAAGCAGTCCCAGCCTGCTTGTGCGGCCAGGTTGCAGGCACTGTGGATTTCTCAAGACTCTCTATATATCCGATGCAAAAACAGCACATCTATTCCGACTAAGAGACCAGTGACTAACTGTATTGTTAGAAGACCTTACATAAAAGCAGGCTTACTCACCGGATGGAACACATGGGTTAAGGGAGCAGGATTAGCAAGATTGCAACAAAATCCCGGAAACCAATGTCCCGCCCCCAAAAAACAAAGCAAAGAAGGTGCTGTCCGAAATCGACCGATTGCGGACAGCAGTATGATCAACGACAGTAAATAAACACTCTCTTTTGAGCCAGTAAAGAAGCACCTGCATGCCTAAACAAAATACGAGACACGAAAAACAATTAGTCCTAAAGAAGCATAGAAACAATAATTTCCCAAATACAGACTGCGTAAGTACACGACGCAAATAGCTCGTCGTGTTTCTGAATGTTGCAGTTGATGGGGATATCTTAATGCAAGCGGAAGGAAGTATATGTGTGATATCACGAAGAAGGCATAAAAAATTTCATTCCAATTCCTCCGCTTGAAAGACGTCTGAAATCAAAATAAGTGTATCATTCTATCATCTTTAAAAAAATCGGTGTACAGAAAAGCATCGCCTGGTATCAAATATATATTCCTGCTCTCCCTCAAAACTTACAAAGTCCCTGCTCGCCTCCCGCCCTCACAAATGAGCTCTAGCTCCCAACGCCAACCTCCTCTTCTCCCTCCTCTTCAACTCCGCCCGATCCTCCTCACTCATCCCATCAAGCCCAACTTCTTCCTGATAGAGCCTCTCCCCAATCGTATCAGTCAACCTCAACACCCTCGTACTAACTGTCGCTCCATCTCTCCGGTTCTTCCCCTCTCGCCTACTCAGAGCGATCTTCTCGGTGAAATCCCACAGTCGACCTTCAGGTACGATGCCGCCGATAGAGTCACGATGGGTAGCCCACTCGGGGGCGAGTTTGGCGCGCGGTGGGACTTTGGCATTGCGTGATTTGGCGACGTGGATGATTCCTTCTTCCTCGAAACGGGTCCAGGCGTTTTTGAGTGTTTCTTTGTTGACAGCTTCAAAGTATGAGAGGTCTCCTTGGTGGTAGAGGGTCTTGCCGAGCTTAAAGGGGGTCAGTATTCGGTCTATGAAAGAATTGAAGAGCCACTTACTAGCTGTGCGCTGTCTTGGCACTTCTTAACCTCTAGCCAACCATCTCCTTGATAATGGGCAGGAGCAGTGAAGCCCATCAGGGCCACGGCACCAAGCCAGAATGCCTCAATAAAAGGCCAGATCAAGAAACAGTAGAAGTCAAAATTTTCCCGTCCAGCAGCTCGTTCAACGTCCGAAAGATCTATCGCCGTAACCTGGCCTTTCTCGTCTCTGACGAGATCGATGATTCCATCCTTCTCAAATGCTCGGAGGGTGTTGTCCAGATTGATATCGAGACCCTCGGTCGGGTAGATAAACTCACCTCGGAATAGTTGTGACAGGAAAAGAACTTGATCTCTAAGCTCCGTAAATGATATTCTTTGGTTGTCTCGGCCTCCTCCACGTTTCACCCGGCTGTACATACTGGCACTCACCAAAGCTTCTGTGATAAAAAGGTGTATGGTCATGTTTCGATAAAACGACAGCTGGAACCTATCCACGGCGAAGTACGTCGGTTCGGGCAAACCTTCCACCGTACCAACAAGATCTTTCCCTAGGACCTCCAAGCCCCTCTCGATCACGACCGAAGTTGGGGCGCCTCCGAAATGAGCAACTCGCCCTCCCTTCGCTCTCACTCGCTCGCAAAGCCATTCCACCCTTCGTACCAGCTCCGCTTTCCCAACACCTCTTCCTCTTAATGTTAAGAGAACAGTGCCAATCAAAGCTGTAGGCATCACGACCGACACAGCGTTGATATCCGAAAGAACCTTGTAACCCATGGTACGAAGAAGCTTCTGCCTTGTAGCTTGGTCATAGACATTCTTCATATCAAGTTCCTTTGGTATCCCCGTCGTTCTATTTTGCTGTTCCTGAATGAATTCCCTCAAACTCCAAGGTTCATGAAATCTAACGTCAACTCTCCCAAGTTTTAAGGAGAGTACCGACGATGCAGATAAGAAGTCCGCCAAATTTTCTTTTTTCTTGGGCATTCCCAATAACTCCGTAACGTAGCCCTCCGTTTCTATGACCTTATCGTATTGTGTACTGACTGGGCAAATAATGGTATCTTCCACACGACCAGACATGATACTGTCTAGAATGAAACTCAAGATTCCAAATTTTGGTGGCAGTAACTTTCCCGTTCTCGAGCGCCCTCCTTCGATAAAACATTCAAAATTGAAGCCGCCTTGCAGTAAAGTGTCTATGTATGACTGTACAAGAGTTTGGTAAAGTATATCATCTCCAAAGCTTCTTCGAATCCACATAGCACCTAGTACAATCAGTGAGAATCAAAGTATTTGAGTGAACATTGCCAATTGCTCATTGAGGTAACGCTAAGGGGCTTACCGGCATGTTGTAAAAAGCTTCCAACAACAGGGAAGTTCAAGTTATCCCCTGCAACTACTGTAGGAAGAGCCAGACCAAGCCTGTAGCAAATTAACTGTAATGAAACATAGTCAACGTGTGACCTGTGACAAGGCAAAAAAATTATGCTCTGTTTCTTCTTCTCTGCTTGTTCCGCAACCGTTCTGAGTCGAAGAACTTCCTCTGATGAAACGTGGATTCCTAAAATCTGTCAGCATAGCACCAGGTATTTGGGATTTCCAATTCCGTATGTACGCACCTTGGTGATACGCCCTCGTCAACAACTGCGAGCACATATAATATGCCCCTCGAATAAAGGGCCTAGACTCCATCTTGCAAATCATGTCCCCCGTCATCTTCTCCGCAAGTTCCTGCAAATTATGCTGTAGCACACTCTTCCTCTGGTTCCTCTTCGCCTCATATCCCGCTTCCCCTGGGACCAAAAGCCCCTCTTTCTCCTCAATCGCTAACCTCTTTTCTGCCAAATCGGTGATTCGTTTCTGGAGGATCGGCGTAGAAAGGACGGAATTTATCATATTTTCGGAGAAGCCATTGTAGAAAATCGGTTGTCCAATAAAATGGTCGTATGCCCTCCATCCCGTCCCAGAAACATGAAGGGAAACCTCTCGCAGAAATCTATACTTGGGATTAGCATTCCCCCGCCTCCTTTGGCAAATGGAATTTGGCAGCATACTCTAACGGATGTGATCGAAACCTTGCCATATGTTCTACCAAGTTCCTCTCCTTGTCCCCTCCTCCTGCCTTCTCGGGAGGCTCAACATAACCACTGGGATGAAGGGTGACCTGGTCCCCAAGAATTTCAAGATCTGGCGCGCTGTTCCTTGGCCCCGAATCCACCATGTCGCCCAGTTTTCTTCTCTATTGCATAAAACGGTGAAGGGAAAACAAGTAAGAGGGGTATCTCAAGTTCGAATGAGTCGTGATGGTCATAAATTCATGATTCTGGGGAATGTCGTCGGCAGCGGGTTGACGGCGGTAATATCGGAGCACCTCGGTACTGAAATCTGGAGAAAGGACGCTAGTCAAGAGCCCTGCAACTAGTCAAGAACCTGGGCTTATCTTCTAGCTTCTGATTGCTCACTAAATATCCCCCCTCCAAGCACCGTGAACAAATCTCACGATGGCATCAAAACCACCGGCCATCATGTCAACAACCAAACCCAAAGAATCAATCGCACAATCCCTCCTCTCGCGCGCACACCCTCCCGAGCTCGCATCCCAAATCTTCACCGAAAAAATCAAACTCCGGCCCCTCTATCTAAAACCCAGCGAGCCCTCCCCAAAGTACGCCCAACAAGCCCGCCGTATCAACCGTCTCCGAGCCCAAGAGTCCCGCAACAAGAAGTTAAAGCCCAAACCCCTCTCCAGTCGCGAGAAGCGCGCGCTTTGTTTATACGACATCCCGAAATCGAAGCAGAAATACTGTATTTATGAACCGCTGTATCGCATGTGGATAGGGTACATACAAGAAGTCCTGGACATCGCGAAGAGTTTGCCGATTTCGAGTGGGACGGCGGCGAAGCTGTGTAGTGCTGATTATCATGGGGCTTTGCTTACGGTCACGAGGTCGAGGTGTGTTAGTAGGGTTGGGGTGGAGGGGATTGTGGTCAAGGATATGAAGCATGCTTTTGAGGTTGTTACGAAGCGGGATGAGGTTAAGGTGTTGCCCAAGGAAGGAACGATTTTCAAGTTCACGATACCAATACCTGGGATGAAGAAGGAAGGAGACTCAGAGGATGAAATCGAAAAGAAAACAGAGCAGGAGGGAGAGCAAGAGGGCGGAAAGCAGAAGGACTTGGTGTTCGAATTGCATGGCAATCAATTCATATACCGAGCGATCGACCGTGCGAATAGGAAGTTCAAGTCGCATTTCCTTCCAGACCTTTAAGAAGTTTGTGGGTATCATTACGAAATACAAACTCAATCAAACACAACATCAAATAAAAGTCACGAGCTTTTTAAGAAGTCGCCGCTACTCAATTAGCTAGCTATATGGGGGGGTAATTTGCTAGTATGAAGAAAATAATACTTCAACAGGACAACAATACACAACTAAACATCTCGGGCTTTTCAACCAAGAAGTCACATCACCAGACCCCTACTTCTCCAACTAGCGATCACCGAAATCAAATACGTGGTCCGTCTCACCCACACCTCAGACACGTATCCCACCAGTACACAGAAACCAACGACAACAACGACGACAACCAGGTTCTTGGAAAACCCGCATCTCACAGCTTAAACTTCAAATGTACTCTCAACTCACACAAAGGAAAAATTAACCAGATACCTGGAAAAAGTGACAGACACTAAACAGTAGTCCAAGGAAACACGACATGAGCACCACATACTCTTCTCCCAAATTCCCAAACCTGGCGAATTAAAATTCAGCGCGAGAAGGAAGGAGGGGTATGGGAATGGCAGTGAAAAAGCCAGAGGGAACACAAAGATACAGGTGTGGTGGGAGGAGAATTCCCCTTTCCAAGCCACGGCCATAAACACCTCCAGAAGAAAATAAAATATCCCAGCAGACGCAAAAAAACCCCGTTCTTGGGAAGCATGTCATGTACCACCACCTGAAAAAAAGAAAAAAATGCACTCCGACAAAGAGGCATTTATTACCGCAGCCCATCGGGAAATTTCAGCTCCAAAAAAAACAAATCAATTCGGAGACCTGTTGTGAGATCATGTCGTGAACCTTAATCGCGGGCTGTCTCGCCTATAACTCCCTCTTCTACACTGTACCTAGACATAGAATATTTAGGGCGCTCCTTAGATAATTACCTAAGAGTCTAGCTCAACTCAAAATAAGGAAAGCCTCTTGTAAGTAGGTAGGTAGCTCCGCCTTATCATATAAAAGTAAACTGTACCTAAATTTTCATCTAACAAGGTTAGTAATATTGAACTACTAGGGGGAAGCAAAGTGCGAACACCTTTTCTTTCTGCCTTTTCTAACCTACTATGAGATAAAACTTGATCGTAGAAATGGGTGGGGTACACTTACCTACGCTATCTTCTATGAAAAGGTTTCTAGGTTCAATTTACTTGTTAGGCATATAATCATCAACAGCTGAGCACATCTACCCTCTCTGAACCATGGTGCTGAATCAAAATATTCACGATTTCACGTTTACCTCCACGTTAATCATATCACTCTTGCACGTAAAACACAAAGAAACAATCATCTCAATGAATACATTATCATTTATCTTGTAATCTGAATTGTAATTACAATCGTCTCTACTGTTCTGCTCTGTTCTCTTCCGTTCCATTCCATGCACATTCTTTTGATACAATCTCTTCCCCCACCCAATTCTCCTCTCCACCCAGAGAATCTCTTGCATGCAAAAGAACAGAGTGAAAAAAGAAAAAAGCGAACCTTCAAGAAAGAAGAGAGAGTCCATGAAAAAATGAGGACCCTTATTCATACAAGTACAAAAGTTTATGCTTCTCCCCACTGTGCTCATTCATCCATCCATCCATCCATGCCATTTCATTCAGTCCGCCCCTTAAATCAAAATTTAAAGCAAAGTAACACTCCCAAATGCACCAGACCATGCACCCAATGTCAAAGCCCCAACTCCATGCTCAGACCAATGCAAATATGCTCAAAACAAAAAAAGGAAACGCCGACCAAAGATCAGTTCAAAGAAAAAAAAAATGCACAAAAAAGTGGGATGAAGAAACGTGCCAAATGCATGTCGCTTCGAAGCTTGTGTCATGTGAATCATGACAACCGATCAGGTGCCCTTCCAAATGTCAAAAACTCCATTCCATGAACTTTGTTGCTCCTTCCATATTGTGTTTCCTCGCCGGCGAGACCCAGCGGAGCCAGATGTGTCCGATTTGTCCGTGTTATTGTTGTATTCTACGTACTGTTTGATATCCGTAGTACCAATACACCAGAGAACCAAGATCCGAAATTGGAAATAAAAAGGGGGTATGGAGCAAGAATCGCAAAAATTACAAGTCGAAAGATGCCAAGAAGTCCACTCTGCCCTATTTGTGACAGTAGACTTTGTGTGGCAGTGTGGCAAGAGAGAAAATATGGTGGTGTTAGAAAACAAAAGCAAGAATTTAGAACTTTTTTCTTCCCTCCCGGGGTATCAAACATCGTACAACATCTTCAAATGGTAAAAAAAGGAAAGTTGTTCAAGTGTTCAAGCTGTTTCAAGTGTAGGTGTGAGCAAACTGAGCCTGAGAATTCGGTGGCTGGTAATATTGCTGGTATGGGTGATTGGGGAGCGAAAAGTCGGCCGCCTTGAGCAAGGGGTTCGGAATGCCACTGGGAACCGCGGATGGTCGAGGAGGTGCAGGTGGGGCCGGAGGAAGACTAGCGGGTGCCGCTTGCGGTGGTGGTGCTTGTGTTGCGTTCGGAAAGAATTGCGGTAGGGAATTGGATTGTTGTGATACCATCGGTGGTTGCTGAACGGCATCTTCCTGCCAACCCCATTTCGCCTTCAGCTCCTTGTTGAGGAAGCCAACCTTCCAACCCGTCTCCGCGCGAATCTTCTCAAAGACCTCAAGAACCTCTTCTTGCTCGCGACGAATCACAAGACATTCAGCGGCAATCGCGAGAGAACGTAATGCTACACTGGCAACACCTCTATCCTTGACATGTGCAACAATACCGCAAATTTGATGAGCATGATGTAATTGCATCGTGCGCATCTCTTCGCTTTCCTTGGGCATTAGAGGATGAATCTGTGGCAGGAGACACATCGCCGTGTGGTAGAACAAGCGACCAACGATTGTGGCACGTTTGATCAACCTATGTTTGATTAGTATGTTTCATCAAGCTCATATCATTGAATTTGCTCACCAGACTTCCGGAAATGCGGATTTGGAGCTGCTCTGCCCAGGGGCGAGATAAGCCATTGGCTGCATCGTCCTCGGGATACTGTCGTTCCAGCTATCACATAGGGTTTTTAATCTCTGCCATTCCGAGCACCGGTTATGAACTCGAATCTGCTCATCATGCGGTGACGCCTCCTGGAAGCGAGGGATTGAAGCTCTGAAGTTAGCAATCTTGCCGACAATGTAAAGCATCCGATGAACCCAGATTTCCTCCTTTCCGAATTCCATCTCACGTTGGAAATTCATGTCGACTCCCCATTGATCTGGGTCCCATGCCAACTTCCAATTGAAATGAAGACAGCTGAGTAGCTCCATCCCAACATTCAGCCAAAAACATGCGGATCCGATTCCTGTGCTTCTCGCGCTCCAACCACACTCTTTAATCAGGGCCCGAGCTCCGGCAATATGATTCATACGTTGCATCGCTCGTTCAGACATAATTTCGTAAACATTTAAAATCACCGCGGTGGTAGCACAAACGATTGTATCTCTGTCGGGGTTTTGCAGGGAACGTAGCAATTGAGTGGTCGCCGTGTCGTAGTAAAAGAGTGCTTTGTCCTCGCCGTACATGGGGTTGACCAAAGTAAGGTGTCGAGCTCCACAAGCAAGAAAGGCATTTAGCAACATTGGTTCATGCATAGCATGGAAGGGAAGGAGCCGCGAGAAATGCTTCATCGAATCCATACTGTCCATCCATAATCCCACCTCTTCGACAAAAACCTGCATGTAGAGAACCTCCTCTTGAGTATCCAAACATCTTCGAGGCTCTTTATTGAGTGGCGGGGTAAGGGTTTGCTCAGTGTTATTAGTGTAGGATAGCGAAGGGGGGCCCAGAAGTGAAGCGTCGCTGCCAGTGTGCGAGTGATGACGGCTATTTTGTCTCGAGTGAATTGGTTCATGTTTCACCGAGCGACCGCTCTCTGAGTAGGTGCCAATTGAGTGCTGAATGGGGGGAAGCGAATTCTTGTCTTGCGAAGGTTGCTGGTGGTGTTGGTGTTGATGTCGTTGTTGGTGGACGACCATGGGTCGAACTGGGTATTCGTGGGCAATTGGGTACTCCGCTGGTGGCTCTCGAGGAGGGGTGATTATTTGGCGGTCAAGGTGGGCATAGCGACCCAGGCCTCCTTTGTATTCGGATGCAATTTCGCGAGACTCGTCTTGAAAGTTGACTGTTGAGATATCATGTTAGCATAGACCAATTGATTTGCATTGAGGGGGGAATACTTGCCTTTGAAGTCTGGGGTGGGCGGGAGCATGAAGGGGGGTGATTTGACCTGGGTGTCGATGAAGTTTAGGCGCACACCTCTCTTGCAGACTCGACTCGACTTTCGACAGTTTTGACAATGGGGGGTTCCCTCGTCGCATTTTAAATGTCTTTCTCTGCAAGTTAGACATCCTGTGCGTACCCGTTTTGGTTTGTTGGCCACGGCAACTGCAGCCTCGGTAGCATTGGCGATCGCTGCCTCTGGAGTCGGCATTTGGAAGTTCAGGTTGTTGTTCTGAGAGGTTCCCGTGTTGGCAGATTTCGGCGTCTTCACCTGCCCACCAACCCTCTGCCTCTTGGAGGGCCGGGGGCTGACTTCGTGGGGATTCTGTGGATTTGGTTGCGGGGTGTGGAAATTAGGAGGAGTGAATTGCTGCTGCTGCTGCTGCTGCTGTTGGGGAAATTGATCACCCACCAAGGTCAAAGGTGAGGCAGTCGAGGCCGAGTAGAGTGGTGATTGCTGGTAAGGGTAATCGAGGTCGAAGCCAGGCGCAAGATACCCTTGACCGTCGTATCCCGCCACAGTGAAGGTTCTGCGATTTCTCGCAGTAGCGCCGTGGTATCGGTAATGGCCAGTGACATCGGCGTTCAGCGCAACGACGTCTTTGATCTCTTCTAGGTGGATTGACCACTCACTGTACTCGAGTACTGGAGATGGGGCCGGTTCGTCGGTCAATCAATGCAACAACCGGGGGGAGGTATTTTGATTTGGAATTGCCTGGTGGTGTTGCGTATTTTTTCTATTTTTTTTAACTTCTCAAGAGGAACGAGCTGGCGGAGGGGTGACGACCCGGACGTGGGCGAGACTCTCCAGACTGAAACTTGCTTGAAGCCAAGAGCGAGGGTTGAGGACGGAAGTCGCAGAGGGTAGAGACAGCACCGACCTTTGCAAAAAGAGAACCCTGGAAAGAGCGAATGAAGAAGGAAAAATCGAGATTGTGTGATTTTAGGTGAAGGTGCAAGATGAGGCCATTGGAGGGGGTATCGAGGAAGAAAGAGTGAATCGGTGGGCAAGTGGTTGAAGGTGAAGGTGAAGGTGAAGGTGAAGTCGACGATCTACTCGAGTAGAGAGAAGTATGTACTGGTACTTTGTTGACGGTATGGTATGGATGTCTGGCGAGGTTCCCACTTTCACTCGGCCAATATTGCCTTGCTCTCTCGCATCTGGGGGAATCGTAGATTTCTTCGGCTTGGACTGCCTGCGATGTTTCTTTTTAGTGGAGCTGGGGGAGCTTGTTTTGCTGTTGACGTTCAGGTTGACGGGAGCTTGGGTGAGTCTAGTATGGGTTAGGCGAAGGGGGTTTGTTGAAGGTGAGGGATGGTTGGGTGCTTGTGGCCCGTCTCTACTGCTGTTAAAAATTCCGTTGTGCAACAGGCACTGGAGATGCAACGCTTTCTTCGACTAAAGACGGGTACGTGTGCGTGTTTAGTGTTTACTCTTCTGCTATTGAATCTTGAATCTCACGGGGGCCAGGTACAGTCATATGTGATGTGAGAGGTGTTGTCTTTCTCCTTCTAGCCTATGGTCCCCATCCCTCCATCCCTCTACGCTGCATCCTCCCTCCTCCCTTCTGCGCGCTCTCCTTTTTTTCTCCTCCTGCGCAAAAGCCAATTCCAGGTGCGTGAAGGTGGAGTTTCGTGGATAGCCTCACATCAGCACAGGGGAAAAGAAGTGGAAGTCACCACCACCACCAGCTGCTGCACAAACAAACAGCCGCAAGGGAATCAGATACCGTACAGGGCAAGAGAGGCTCCCCCCCCCCCCCCCCCGGGTGTTTAGGAGGGGCTGCAATGATCTTTTCCTGGCTGCTGGAGACGACCATCCTTGCCCCGCCATCACAGGCGTTCCCCTTCAAGCCCCTTCGACAACGCCCACGACCAATCCCAAGGCCTTCTCGACTGCCCCAAGCATCGAGCATCTCCCGCCCAACACCCACTTACTACCACATACATATGCCAGCAAGTATCATCCCAGCCTCTACCTGCGTCTCCCAACCTAAGCTATGGCTGCTTCCTCCCGCGGTCCCTCACCTCATTGGCAGCGCCGTCGGCCTGAGAATAGGAGTTAATGTACGCCATCTGCAATTGATTTCAGTTGGCCAGGATATATATGAGGACATCTGGATAACCTCACAAATCCCTTGGTAGCGCAGAGGGAGTGCAAGCAACTAACCGCACACCACATGCCTATACTCGCGCTAATCATGTATAAATTTCCAGAAGGGTTCAAGTGCACTTTTCCAAGAAAACAATTCCATTGGCCGCGTCCATTGCCGGGGAATGATTGCTCATGATTGCTCGAGAAGTGCAAAGGAGACCAAAGGAGAAGATCTATTCTGGATGCGATATCGTCGGGATACCGGTACCTCAGCATCTTTGTCGATTAGATCACAACAACACAACACAGCCACCAAAAGAGGGCAAACATGATGAGGTCCTTTTCGGGTGTGATGAGTGTGTGAGGACTTCGGATGATTGTTTTCCGCCAGCTGTTCTGTTCTCTTGCTCATTCTCACCGGCAGCAGCATTTCTGGAACACGAGAACGGAGAAGAGAGGGACATAGCGCCACCTTCTCCTCCTCGACGGTGTACAAGAGCAACACTTGCATTGCCAATGCCAAATTTGCGCGCAGTCGGTGACTCGGTGGAACATGTTGAAGTACGAAAACCGGTTGTTGTAGGATCGTCCAGATCCGTCAGCTCAGCGATTATTGATTCTCTTGCCAACGGATGCAGATATTCGGCTCCAGTCGTGAAGCTGTTGATGAATGGGTCGGTGCCAGATGCACATGTTCGAGAAGACACATCGAATGTCCATGTCCATGTCGGGTCCTGCAGGTCGAGGGCAGGGTGGACACCTCCCATCGGCCGTGAACCCATGGGCACTTCCACCTCCCTCAGGTCAGGTTCCAGATAGGGGCCAGATATCGCCCTGTTGATTCTTATCTTCCAGTTTCAGGGTTGTTTGCAGGTGTTGGTGGGTCAGTTCCGCCACACGGGTCGGGTGTTGTTGAAATATCCCCGTCCTCGTCCCGCCGCCGGCCTTGAAATAGATTCACGTGACCCTTTTAGCCGCGCTTGACCGGGGCTTCATTGGAAACCGCGCCAGTCCATGTCAAATTTGGCTTGCTGGAGCGCTTATTTGATGCTATTCATAACAATCTCATTCAGCTCTACCAACTCATCAACCTGCAACACCGACGCCGCGCTGCGAATAGAGCGCCATCTCAAGCTTAACCATTCTGTGCAGTGTTTGAAGTTTCACATCAACATTTTCTGCCCCTTAAAATCCATCAACTTCGGCTCGTGTCGTTGAAAACGGGCAACCGATCTGCATCTGCAAATCCCAACGCCGCTCTTCAAAACACCACCGCACTCCATTTAGGCTTTAAGGTTTTCAAAAATCGGTACTGTAGTAGTGGGTGGCAGAACGGTAGCTGGTAACCTTAAAACTGCTTCGTCGTTTCGACTTTCCTGTCAAAGGGAGCGGAGATCGACCTTGGATCAGCCACCCCAGACCCGAAATCGTAAAATCATGGCCACAGCTTCGCAGCAAACTCAGCCTCAACCTTCTTATATCTTGCGCGGACATGGCTCACAGATACACTCAACCTCTTTCATACGATCCAACACTCGTCTGCTAACCGGCGATGCAGACGGTTGCATTGTCTCTTGGAGTTTGGAAATTAAGCGACCAGTCGCTGTGTGGAAAGCTCACGAGGGCTCTATTCTGGGAATGAGTGCATGGGGTGCCAACAAAATTATCACGTACGTTTTTGTTTTTCGATTTTCCGATTTTGATTTCCCCCCACAGCCTTAAATCTATTATAAGGACCGGGGTTTTCTGAATAAATTTCCGATTCGCTGCTTGTACATATACTCTATTTTCAAATTCAATACTTCTTCCATCAACAAAAACCTTTTCTGAAAGAACGTCTTGTTCCATCTTCCATGTTCCCCCGCGATTTATTGATCTCGTCCTGTCCCATCCGTCCACATGGCTGATTCGTCAATGCAGACATGGAAAGGACAACAAACTCATCGTCTGGAAACTATCCGAGGAAGATGAGAAATCCATGAGTGTGGTTCTCCCAGTTGATACACCCCCAGAACCACGACCACAACCATGGATACTCCATCTTCTCCAAGTGAACACCATGAATTTTTGCTCATTTGCAATGTCCTCGCTACCATCCAGTGATGCCTCATTAAACGAAGAGGAGCTCTTAATAGCAGTCCCCAACACCCTAACCTCAGAAACCGTAAGTCCTCCCCTTACACTTCCAACACCAAACCCCACCAGCATCACTAACTCCCTCTAGGTCGATATTTTCCACCTTCCCACCTCCAAAAGAATTCACACAGTCCCCAACCCTCTCTCCCTAAAAGGCGGAATGATAATGACCATCTCTCTCTTCCACCACCCCCTCACACACCTCCTAACCGTTATCTCGGGGTATGAAAGTGGCCACACGACAATCTCCTACCTCACCCCAAGCCAAAAATGGAAAACCACATACATAGCCCAACCTCACACCCAACCAATTCTCTCCCTCCAAACAGATTCCGCAAGAAAATTTTACGTCACGAGTAGCGCCGACGCCATCCTCGCGAAACATTCCATCCCTTCAACTTCAGATACGGATGATGAGATGGGTGGGAAAGATGGGCTTGGGGTCTCTAAGCCGGTGAAAGTTGTCCAAACTAAACATTCTGGACAACAGAGTTTGAGGATTAGGAATGATGATAAGATCTTTGCTACTGCGGGGTGGGATTCTAAGGTGAGGGTTTACTCTGCGAAGGGGATGAGGGAGTTGGCTGTGCTGAAGTGGCATAAGGAGGGGTGTTTTGCGGTTGGGTTTGCGGATGTGGTTGTCGGGCAGGCGAGTAAGGAGGGTGATGGAGGGGGTGATGAAAGCTTAAAGGATGACGAGAATGAGGGGGCTCTTGTCAAAAGTGTCAAGGCTATGACTGTTAAGGAGGAGAGGATTTGGAAAGCCAGGAGTGCGCATTGGATTGCGGTGGGGAGCAAGGATGGGAAGGTCAGTTTGTGGGATATTTATTAAGTCTTTTTTTTTTATAGAGAGAAAGAGAAAACAAAAGCATAAACACTTACTGTCTTTACTCTCTGGTCCTTAGTAACTTGCGAACACGCCACCTCCTGTTGTGTAACTGACTTTCCTAGATGCAAGAAAAGAAAGAGAATTCCCCTTTCTTAACTTCCTAAAATAGTAGCTGATCAACTCGCATATAACACTGGGCCCAACATGGCCAAATAACCATAGTATAAAATACCCACCCATTCCACCTCAAGCGATAGTCTCAAGACACACATCATACACAGTATCAAGAACACTGGTCGCTTCCTGAGTTCCACATCTCCCAGAACACCCAAATCATCCCTCCCCAATTTTTTATCTCTTTCTTTCCTGGTTTCGTGTCTTTTGTTGGAACTAATGATCAATTTGTCGTGGTAAGTTTTGGCGGAGAGGGTTGCTGTCGTTTGTTTTTTTACTTTCGTTCTCTTTTTGTTCGGTTCGCTTGGGAGTTGAGACGATGCAAAGTTGATGATTAGAAGTTCTGTTTTGTGTCGAGTTGAGAGGAAGAATACTATAGGTTTCCTTTCATGCTTTTGGGCGAGGGGGCTGATTAAATTCCTTGATACTGTAGGTTTTTCAGAAACAAAATTCTTGGTGTTTTTTGTGGGATTGGGAATTTTCTATTTATATCTAATTCTTAGTTTAAGTTTAGATTCTCTGAATTCTCTAAAGTGTAAATAGTTTAGAAACTATATAGTTTTCCTATAGAGAAGTGAACTACCTACAGTTTGCGATATTTAATCTAAAACTATATAGAAAATCGTAAAACTACTGAAGTAGGTTACTCGGGTACTTGGTTTAAAAAAGAACTATACAGATTTACTACACTGTATATCACTTGAACATTTAATTGCTTGTGGCGAGGAAAGTATCCCCTCACGCTCAGCTTCAATCTTTTGGAACCAGCCTATCTATCGATTTGTGCTGACATACAGAAACGAACGCAATAAGGCAGCAGTTAATCATAACACTCGATCCTATCCTCGATCATACTCATGGAAAGCTTACACAAAGCACGGAACAGCACAATGCGAGGTTTAGCTTGGTTTGGATACCACACACGTTCCTGGATGCGATATTCAGCCTTGCATTTGTTTGTGTAATCATGTTATGCATTAGGATTGCCGGAAGGCAGCCAATACTTTGAACTCAATGGCCCTCCGGTATGTTTTCCCTTATTCCTCTTCCTTTATTGGGATCGAAGGAAGCACGAAATCACAATAACTGTGATCATTAGCTCTCGTGTGTTACCGCTTCAAGTGTGTCGGAGTATTGCACTTATTGCCCCTCTTGTTGTATAACTCCGTGTTTCCATTTGGTACCACAACAACGAAATTAGGCTCTGTAGAGAAATTCCTCCAGTGAAAAAAAAGGATCCTCAATATGCTACAAAAGTGCCAACACAACCTACGATACTTCCTGGAGTCGGTGGGTGAACTTGAATGAACGTATTATCACTCTTACTTCCTTTTCGAGCAACTATTATCAGTGGTTACAGAAGCCTCAACTCCTACGTTGCTCAAGGGGAAAGTCGTCGGGGGCTAAAAAATTGCACAGAGTAGTAAGGCGATTTAGATTTTCGGTAAAAACCGAGGGATATGAAACCATGAAACCCGCTTGGAAAACTGGTCACTGAACTCCTGAAAGTCATTTCTCAATACCCTTCATATCCAAACAACATGGTCAACCTCAGGCATTTCCTCCGGATTTCGTTATTCTCGCCACTGCCACTTGCACCAGGCGAACCCCTCAGCGGTGCAGGATGCGAAGATACGGGGGGGCCTTTCATAAGCGAGACTGTTAAGATATCTGGCAAGCAAAGGCTGCCCCTACCTATCATTGCATTAGGGCTCGACTTCCAGACTTAAATGTAGGTATATTTGTGGCAAACTTGGTTTAATAATAAGTATCCCATTAAACCTAAAATATTGCTAATAATCATTCGAGACCTATGAGATTGGTTCCGAGAACGAAGTTGGGGATTGTCGTGCTAGTGGCTTGAGGTTTACCGTCGATAAACTCGAAAGAGGCGCAAAGGGCGGGGGGGGGGCGTTGTGGAAGAACAGACGCTCTCCAATGCAAATGTTTCAGAACGCCTCCACCTTGTCCCATCTGTTCAATCTGCCCAGACTCAGTTCCCTATTCCGAGGAGTGTCCAGTAATTCACAAGAAAATGCTATATTATTCAGAACCGTTTCTACACCAGTTTCTTCTGTGGATACGAGATAGAATCATCATTTCGTGGCAACCCGGGAAATCCTTCGAAAAGAAGGTCAGTCGAGAGGACTTCTCAATCGGAACAATGGCATGTGGCTCGTTGTATATGACCACGAGACAAAAATGTGTACCCCTTTCCTGCTAGCTGGACGATGTGAAGACGACAAAAAAGTTTGTGCTAAACTTTAAGATATATTCTTTCAAAGGTGGTAATAATGGTATAACTCTATATATGGAATTCGGTTCACTTCTCTCTGATTTTTTTCGTCAAAGTCGGTCATAATCATAGTAAATTTTGAAAGATGCAAGTTGTGTGGTCCACACAGACTCTATTTGCGACTTTACTTCTGGTTCAAACGTTGTCAGGCACCGAAAAACGTGGAGGCACGATGGGTGTGATGTCGCCCTAACTTTGTATCTTTATCTGAGTTGTCTAAAATTCCTCAAGTAATTCAAATGAAGAAGTAAAGTTCCACCTAGATCTTAAAAGCACTCGAACTTAAGTAGTTTATTTTAATTACGCTACCTTTGTCGATGAATGTGGCGTGTATATCTACGATATCTTATCCACTAATTATAAAATTATTGTATAAGTTAATGAACCTTACTCTTTAAGCTTTATATTTTTATTGAATTAAAGTTTTTAGTCGATATTATTAAATACTTGTTTTGGTTTAAGGAAATATACGAGACCAACTATTTTCACTTCTACTTCTCCATGTTTTTATTAATATAGTAACTATATGTAATTAATTTAATCACTCTATCTACTATTAACTGATTTATCTTGGTTATTAGTTTTTTCTAAACTTACTACTAAATACTCAAAAATGGAAATCTGATTAATATATTACGACACTTAACTAAAAAACTAACTTATTAATCTTAAAACAGACAATTTTTTTAAAGCTAAATAGATAGTAAAACTTTTAATAGACTCAAGAGGCTTCCCTGTGGTTTCTCTAATTTCCAAGGGTCTAACCTCGCTTAGCGTGAAAAAAAAACTCGGATTTCTAGCTCCACACCGGGAAATCTAAAGACCCACAAAGAGCAGGAATAGATTTGCAAATACCAACATGCTCAACATCTGAAACAGATAACACCTCTATCGCCCGGCTAGCTCAATCGGTAGAGCGTGTGACTCTTACATCGTGTAACACACTTACAGCGTGCAACACAGTAATAGGCATCACAAGGCTGCGGGTTCGACCCCCGCGTTGGGCTCAATCCCCAACTACTTCAAGTGGTTTCGTTCCATCAGATAAGGCGGTTTATCTGTTTCCTTTTGCACCTTTTTTGGTTGATTTTGGAGGGTTTTTGGAAAGTGGGGGGGGGTTAAGCGAGGTTTGAGGATCGATGGGACTTCTTTTAGAGCTTTATTCTGAAATTGTTGAAATTGAGATGATCCGAAAAGATTAGCAGTTTGAGAGTCAGAATGCTCTGAACTGAGAAAATAGAAATGCCATTACTGCTATCTTAATTCTTATATTTAAAGAATCTATACTAGGCTGTTGAAGGGGAGTTGCTTTCATCACACATCCTCCTAAGCGAATTTTTCGGGGGTTGGTCTTCCTAAGTAACAACCTATCGCAAGCCGACATCGAGTAAAAATTAGCTACAGCTTTGCTATGTTTTGAAACTATTTCTAACACCATTTATAAACCTGCCACTCGCTACATGAACAACTGCTCAACAGCAAGGGGCATATTGGCTCGCAGTTGCGACCCAATCGCCGAGAAGCCAGAGATCCCTCGTGAGCGCAAAACAGACAAGAAGGCTTTTTATAAGAGAAAGCATGACTTTACCCGCTTGTAATTTGAGTACCGCGACTGCTCGGTGTTCGGTGTACCACTGGCGAGGTTTCTTTCTGAGACAGCTTGCACTAAGAGGATCAATCGCTGTTGTGTCTATACGGGTCTTCCTTCACTTGATTTAATTATTTGACCAGATTGGAGCAATCAAGATAAAGAACTACAGGTAGGACAAGTAACAGTTAGACGTGGAATTTCGTTTAATATTTAAATTTCTTCGTGATATTTGAGATATTGAAAATAATAAAAACAATTTACGCTAAACTTTCTCCTATAAGACTTCTTCGCACTCCCCCCAATAAAACCTGGTTTCAAGCATGAGAGTTGAATTTTTACTACAATTAAGTGTCTATGTATCTATCTATCAACGTATCAACGTGTGTGATACCCCAATACCTCAACTCCTTGCTAAAAACCACAAATTACCCAACCCATCTATTTATAAACCAACCCCACCCCCCACGTTATTACGCCTCAAATCACTTCAAATGTCTGATACCCATCTAAGCAGCACCACCACCCTGCATCTTCCCCTTCAAATTCGTCCACTTACTCCCAAGCCCAATCAACGACGCTACCCCAACAGTCGCAATCGCCAACGCAAAGGAAACCGAAAGCCCATCCATATAGGCCCTCACAATCCCCGTCACCTCCTCCGGTGAGAAGGTAGCTCTGATCTCCGTGATACCCACGACAAGGACCTTCGCAGGACTGACGGTTGGAGCAGTAATAGGGAGTCGCTTCACCAATTGATTCGCAAACGCACTCTGACTAGCAGAAACGAAGAAGGCACCACCGATAGTTTGAGCAAAAAGGATCATGGCAGTGGCACTAGAAAGATCTGCCGGCTCGACAACGGCTTGTCCCGCGATGATGGGAACTTGGAATGCGGCGCCTAACCCGAGGCCTGCTAGGACTTGATATCCGATCCAAGCTCCGGAAGAGGAACCAATGTCGAGTGTGAAGATTAAACCTGACCCGATGGTTGCGATGGCAGCTCCCCCGATGAGCCATGGGACGTAGTGACCTGTCGCGGAAATGGTGGCACCTGATGTGATTGTAGCTATGACAACGGCAATGATGAGAGGAAGATTCCGGATGCCGGATTGCGATGCTGAAACCCCCGAAACGACCTGGAAGTAGATTGGAAGGAAGTAGAGCATGATGAAGAATCCTCCTCCTAAGAAAAAGATGAAGAGCATTCCGACGCTGATATGTCGGTCTTTGAGAAGACGTCCGACGACCATGGCGCGTTCGCCTTGGAAGTATTCGATAACAACAAAAAGAATCATAATGGCCACGAATCCAACAAGTGTACCGATGACGGACGAGTCGCTCCATGGCTTGGTTTGCCCACCCCACTGAATAGCGAGGAGAAAACATACAATGGCTGACATAACGACAAATGCACCAGGTAGATCCATCTGCAAGAACTTCTCCTTGATTGATGCCTTTGCAGGAACAGCGTGTGCAGGTGTGTTGAAGGAGAAGAGAATGATGGCCACAGACACAGCTCCGATCGGTAAGTTGATGTAGAAGCACCATCTCCAAGTAACCTTATCCGCGAAGACTCCACCTAGAAGAGGACCGACCACTGATGCCAACCCATAAGCAGCGCCCAAGAATCCAGTGTAAGCTGCCCTCTGAGCTGGAGGTGCAGCGAATGCGATGATCGTATAGGCTCCCGAGGAAATACCAGCGCCTCCGAGACCAGCAATGGCTCTTCCGACAATGAGAGCAGTACTGTTCGGTGCGACACCTGGTGGAAATCTTAACAGCTATTCATATACTGAGGATTGTGGAGGTGTCCTTACCACAGATCAAACTACCCAATTCAAAGACACCGATAGCCGCAAGGAAAGTGATTTTCAATGGAAAATATTTATAGGCCTTTCCCCAGGTCGATTGGAAAGCACCCACAGTCAAAAAGAACGCACTTCCATACCACCCGACAAGATCGAGACCTTTGAATTCGTCCGTAATTTTTGGAATTGCCGTACCGACAATTGTCATGTCAAGAGCAACCTGTCAGTGTTAGCGGAAAGATGGATTTGCTGCAAAAGGGACATCATACGAGGAAAATAGACAAGAGAAGAGCAATAATGATAAAAGTCAATCGAATCCCTTTCTCGTATTGTATCTCAACCTCCTCTGCATCGATATCCGCATTTTTGAAAGATCCCTCGTTATCGGTCGTCTCATCGTTGATCTTTTCTTCCTTGTTGAGCGAGCCTCGTGGGGAGGGTGAGATACTCCTCTGTAAGTTTTCAGGCTCTGCTAGAGTTGTCGATCTCGAATCCGTTTCGACCATCTTCGCCTTATTGTAACCGTAGGTCTATCAAAAAGAGAAATCCAAGTAATGAGAGCCTGTTACACAAACAAGAGAGTAGATGAAAGTGCTGCAACTTTATCTGAAAAGTAGAGGCAAGAGTGAGATGCTTATCTTGCAAGCCTTTCGATGGAAACACAAGGACTACTTGTATCAACACCCATTCAGCCACGGTTTCAAAGTTTAGATTCATACGGTGATATGAGAACTAACCCTTGGGCTGGGAATAAGGGGGTACCTCCGCCATTCACGGCGTAGAGTAAGCAAGGCCAGCTTACGGATATACTTTGATTAACGTCACGTAAAGACAGAGGGTGTAAACAAAGGAAATACGTGAATGAATAGCCAAGCGGGGGCTGATACCATAGGCGGCTCCGAAGAAAAAGGAGATAAGCTTTGTCAGAACCGCACCTCCATATCCGATCGTCCGCCTGCCTTCGGCCGAGCAAAGGAGATACAACAAATAGCACTCGTATATCCGTTGGTACAAAGGGACTTGCAGAAGTGGCTGAATTGCGACGGCTTGATACGTAGATCATGAATCGAAAACAGAACGCTGGGTAAACGCCGAGAATTTAGGCAGAGCCTCTCATTTGGCGATAAATACAAATACGAACTTGTTGGTTTCCTTTTTCTGATTCCTTACGTAAAGCGCAAAACGATTCCAGATGCTGACAGATACAGTAAGAGCTAAGTGGTGGTGTCGTGAATTATGATGGGGGATGAGTCAAAATGGGCAAATTCAAATGGAAAATGAGGAAATCTGTTCGATGATGAGAATGCGGCATATCCCGTAACTTGGAGAAGACTTCTTTCGGACGAATAATTTAAAACCGAGAGGTGCATTTCCCCGGAGCACGGCGGAAGAAAGATATATGAAAAAGTATACATGAGACTTCTCGAGTTGATTCCTCGGGTTGACATTCTGATTTTTCGTGTTCCTGAAGATGTAAGGTTAAGAACCGCTGCCGATTTATGGCCGGTTTCGGGTGGAGTCTTCCCTAACGTATTAACATTGGATCTGCATCAAGATAAATACTTCGTTCCCAAAAGTCTAAATTATTTCACTCAATCACAAGAGGTATGTTATTATGGTGTCACAGGGGGGTATATTACTATCATCCAGCTAGACCTCTAGCTAAAAACTCCATCGATCATAAAAAGCAACGATGCCCACATTCCGATATCCCATGCTGCCTGCCTATGCTGCCTTATGCCATATTCCTATCATACAAGTCGTTGTACCTCGTCCAGTCCAGTGGTCAAATTTATGCGTTTTGCTTCTGGATATCGTGCTCAGCGCCACGTTGTTGGGTCTTTCCGATATCATGCTTGTCTTGAGCAGCTAGAGCAGCCTCACGATCGCCAGTGATACCTGCGACAGCACCACCGACAGCACCAGAAACACGGTTCGCAACACCAGAGCCGAAGTCGTTGAGTTGTCCCTTTGCTTCTTGACCCTTCCCTGCTGCGTTTTGTTCAGCACCATCGCGCTTGAGGCCCTGTTTACAAAAACCATTAGTATACACGTTGTTGAAAAGGATCGAGAAGAAACATACCTCAGAGCCAACCAAGTTTCCAACTGTCTCCTTTGCAGATCCGACAGTTTGGTTCCATGCTCCCTCTTGTCTGTTTGGGTCGTCCTTGGTGATTGCACCAGAAGATGAAGCGGAGATGGGACCGAGCTTCGCAGTTGCGTGGGATGCCTCCTTCTCGAGGGTTGCCTTGTCCTTCTTGGCCTCACCGGCGTTCTGCAAGGAAGAAGTTAGATTTCATCTGATTATCATACTGGGGTTGAAATTTCATACCACATCAGAGGCATTGCCAAAGACGCTACCAACTGCGGATTGAATGGCTCCAGTGGCAGAGTCGACGTAAGATTGGGCGGTGGAGGTGTTCTTGTCAGACATAATTGCGAGTTTGTTGTGTTGTGTTTGGTTTGGTGTTGGTAGAGTTGAGTTTGATGGTGGTAGATGGAAGTTGTTTTGGATGGATTGGTTCGTATGGTGAGGAAGCTTTGGAGAGAAAGACCTTTTATAAATATTTGGCCATCAAGGTCTGGCTGTTTGTGAATAACAAGCTTTGTTTGGTGGATCACAAGGGAACCTGGAACCGCCGAAACTTTGAGAAGCCACGAGGGGCAGCGATGTGACGTCATTGATGCTCTTTTCAGCCTTATTGCGTCAACCCCCACCAAAAGAGGCAATCACTTTGGGCTTGCAAGTACCAATGTGATACCTGATATTGGTGATAATGGATACAAAGTAGAGGATTCCAAAATACGTCATTTATCTTGAATCTCCCAGAGGCATGGCATAGGTAGCATCCAGTGGCATGGGGCATGGTAACTGGCATCGTTTGGAACACCTTTTCGGTTCTGGGACTTTTTTCTTTTCTCTCTTAGTCAGGCGTAGGGCAAATTTGCTCAGTATAAGTAGGGTTTGTATTAGTTATCTGATAGATAGAAAAGGACTGGATTTATAAAAGTTGTAGAGCAGAACTAGGTAGAGCTATATATTAAAAGAGAGGTAAAGAATATTTACGGAGGTAGAGAACCTGCCTCACTTGCCCCTGTAAGTAAAAATGTCACGTTTTTCTCTCTGAGTCCGCGATGCTTCGAGTACGAGGACCACTTTGCCAGCAATCCAGCACTAAACATTCTTCAAGTTCTACGAACCAGAACGAATCTTCGAGATGGATAATGCCAAGGACCTGCGACGATTTTTGGAGTTCCTCCAAGTTGAGAAATTTCCGGGGGTATGGGGCTTCACAGTCTACTGCACCTACCCCTCCAAGTCTATCTCTGCCTCCTCATTTCCCACAACACCTATGGATGAAAGAAAGGCAGAAGACGAATTATATACTGCTGTCTGCGCGCGATTCAAAGCATACATCGAAGCCTACCTACGTCTCAGCATCGAGAAGCCTTTCGGTATAATTATTCCTCTCGAGATAGAATTTATCCGCCTTCCGTCTGCCAGCGTCGCAGAGACACGATCGCATTTTCGTGCAAAATACGGCTGGCCGACTCAATATGAGACGGGTCGCGAAAGGACTAATGAATCTGACGATTTGCGGCATAGCTATTTTGTTATTATTGATCAAGAGACTATCGAGACAATCTTCGAAGCTCCGGATCCATTACAGACACTCCCGGAGGGCGAGGATCGGAGTTATTGGCAATCTACAGAGAAAGAGGATGTGGTCGTTGTCACTATTGTAGAAGCGGATTATAATTATACTTGCGGGGGTATAGTGGTTTCTACGAAAGTTCGAAATCCCGTACCAGGGAGCGACGATTGTACTACGTTTTATGGGTGTCTGAAGACTACCCCGAGATATCTACAGAAAATATGGTATAATTTGATAGATATGAGTCTCATGGAACTTTTCCCTAGAAAGGATAAGGTCTACAAGGGGAGATACTGAAGCATACTGAATTACTACCAAATCATTTTCACGACATGTTAGAAGTAAACTTCAGAAACGACTTCTATCGCTCACGACTGACTAAGCAATAGTAGCACGTATTTTTCTGCCAGACCCGTTTCTCTTTTGTTAACCGATTTCCATCTTCGGTCGCGATATCACATTTGTTAATGGAGGACGCCCTCCGACCGAGTAAGCAGGCGCGAAAAGCTATGTCCGAGAGAGGTTTTTGGACTTGGTCTGATGTCTACGACTTGGCAATTTCCGATACAAGTTATCCTTGGGATTGCCTACAGCAGCTTGAGACTGGATTCCCAAATCACCCTTATTTTCCCGACGATCTAGCCTTAGATGGCTCTTCTTCTCATGCTATATACGCCAAAGCTGTATCTGCGTGGGGAACAACTGAAGCAGCTTGCGATTTACCATCCTTTGAGGAAGACATTCTCTTCCCGGTTGCGCTACAAAATTAAATAATTATCATAATCTCCAGAAAGTTACCTATAGCATTTTCGCAATGGTTCGGTGCAGATAACAACCACATTACAATCCTAGTTCTTGCTTGGACATATATACTTTCCGCAAGATGGTCTGAAGTCGTTCCTGGAGCACTGGGGCCGGAATACAGCAATTGCGAAGCGAGCTGGGACCCAGGAGATTCCGAAGACAGCAAAACTTCAACACCTGGCGATTCACGTTCTACCTCTCCTTGTATAATAGACATTGGTAATGTCGACTGTCATGCAGCTCGATGGTGGTCCGCAGTTCTCGCACTGGATAGTGGCTGGAGTGCTCCTATTAAAAATGATAACGGCGATGTCCTCCACTCACCTTGGCATACCAAAATCGTGTCAGAACATCCTTTCATGATTTGCTGCAAGTCAAGTCCCCTACCAACTCAGAACTATCGTCCGGCATCTTTCACGGCAGCCTTGGGCTATTTGTCCAATTACTGCCATTTGCACAATATAGTTGAGCAAGGCCGTGCTGCTTTGGCCACTGCATTACTTCTCCCGGTTGTCAACTACGACAACAGGATGGTTCAATTGCCTTCTCCTATGGTCCACGGTAAGAGACATAGAGGAAAATTGAAACCCCCATTTTCCTTGCTACCTGGCAACAACATTAGACAATTCGATAGACTTCTTATGATGAGTTGTAACCCAAGAGGCACCAAATCCCTTCTCAATAGTATCTTCTTCGAGTCGAATGTAGACTGCAACATCTGCGGGAATGGATACAAGGAACATTTGCATTCATAGACTCAGCCCTTTGCGCAAATGACCAACATATACTGGCACGAGTCTTAATGAAAAGAGACCCTAATCTCGGGTTTCTCTGGCTTGGTGCTTTTATCCTCGGATCATACAAAGGTGCCTTGCAAGAAGCTCGTCGATGCTCCTGGGAATTGGATTTCCATGCCGCTGCATGGACTGGAACTCGCATTTCATTCCTACAAGAGCCTGTCGCGGTGAAACCTCCGGATCTCAAAATCAAAGATATCACACGTACCGACGAATGTCGATTGATGTATTTATCTCACGATTCGCTTTATACCAATCCACCACTCTTTCCCTGGCCTCCGTTCGGCATGACATCCATTTCATATACTGATCTCAATGTTCGAGAGCATATCAGCTGTCCCGGACCGCATAGCCTCCGACTGAAAAGCATAACCTGGAAATGCCATACTCCCAAAACTCCCATCGCAATCCCCAATCTCGGCATGCGTTCTCTAAATGGACGTCCAACGGAAAGACAAATCTCCATTCCATTTACCGACTTGAACCTCGATAATGATAATTCGGAAATGGTAACGAGAAATATGTTCACCTGGCTTCGCGAAGACGCGGGCTATCCTGTAGCGAAAAGGGCTATACGCGAACATGAATGGATCGCGGGCTGGGAATCGGATAATGATAGTCCTATTACCAGAGATGCATTATCTTCTGTGAAAGTTAATTTACATGGATGGATCGCAAAGACTATGACGACAAGATCGAATTCGCTGTGAGTTATAGATTGGCGCTCTTGTTCTGCTTGAGCGCCAAGTAGTGCTCAATTATAGTTTCTGCGTGTAGATCAGTTATTCCACAATTACACAAGTACTTCTCTCTTCCTGCGGTCACTTCCTGCGGTCACTTATTCTAAATATACGGCGAGATCTCGGCGACACGTCCAGGCTGGTCTGGACCGATTCGGCCCGACTTTTTAGAGTACTACTCCACGCAAAACATCCTCTAATAAAAAGTAAAGCTGTCTGAGGCTTGTGTACACGTATTTAACCTAATTCTCCTTAGTCTATAGACGTCTATATACCATGCTTCATGATTAAAAGTAGCTAGAGAACATCGGAGACAAATTCTTACCCAAGTGCAAGGACCAAAATCAAAAAGCAACACGATATAAGCTGATCTAAATTGTTTATCGTCATTCTCGTTAACCCATATATATCTAAAAAAGAATGCCACCGAAAAACTCCTTCTCGTGACTAAACCTGTCATGCCTGGTACTCCCCTCCCACCCCAATCCCAAAACTCCACTGTACAAAACGACCCCAGGCCTAGAACATCACGATGATATCGTCATCCCCATAATATCAATCCCCGCAATCCCCGAATCAAACCGAGCATGTGTCGGACTCTTAATCCCATTCCTCAGATTCTCTTGTACCTGCTGGTATTTATCTTCATCCCACATCCACACCATCTGATGCGCATCGGTTTCCGCAAGCATCGAGGTCCCTTTTAATCCAGTGACCAGTTTTTCAGCCACCGGATCCCGCTGAACGCGTGTGAAGTATTTCCGGGGAAATTCTCTTCCCTCAATCTTCTCTACTTTTCTCATATGTCGCTGCTGGTTTTCGATCTTCGATTTCTCATGGCCAACGGCGAAGATGTCGCCTGCGTTGATGGCTGTCACAACATGTTTCCATGCTCGCCGCGACTCTAGTGGATGTTGGTGTTCCAGAGGGGCGACAGTTAAAGGTGTCTTTGGTATGCTATCGATATCGAAGGTTTCCAAGATCTTGTTGGTTTTGACCTCCTTTATCGTATATGTTCCACTCCAGATACCTTCTGCGATATATATTGGTTCATTCTCCTTATCGTCCGGGAAAATAGTCGCCACAAATCCATTTTTCTTTCCACTGATCCACCCCCTGCAGATATATTCGATTTTCGTGGTATATCCCGAGCTACTTCGAATGTAAGATGTCCCTGATAGCTCTGGGGATGGTGCACCTGTGACAAGTCCTTCGACGTGGACCTTGGGCATCGTTACCAAGTGATCCTCGTCGTATTTATCGATATGCATTATTCCGTAACCTTTACGGTCTATATTGACAGTTCCGCTGAAATAAACCTTGGGCACTAAAAACCCTTGCAACTGGCGAGGAGTTAGATCAAATCTACCAGTAAAAGTAATATAATTGTGCAACATACCCGAACTCCATGATCATTATTCCATAAATTGAATGCCGTGGCAGGCGGGTGGTGGCTGACTTGTTCCGAGACCAATTCTGTTGTTCCCGAATCATCGATCCATTTCCCTAAGAACTGCTCTCCGAGGAAAGCATTCAGGGGCTTTAATTTCCGCTTTCGCTTCCCACTTTCATCTTTGCTGCTATGTTGTTCCTTCAACGTGCTCAAGAACCATTTCAGGACACATAATGAGCGCTTCTGGGCATCGTCTTCGTGGGAGGCAGCGACGAATAGGCTTGGATGTTCTGCCCAAAATGCCGAGTATTCTGTGACGGATTGAGGTGATAGTAGGAACGGAGGGGCAGTGAGGGATGAGAGGTCGCCTTTGAATGAAGCTATCGACTGTGTTGCCAAAGAGTTAGTTCGTCTAATGTATTAAGAAATCGTATCGTGGACTGGACAATTTGTAATAAGACTAGGATGGCACTTTTGTACTGACCTTGATGAAGGAGAAGAGGGCCGATTTTTGAGTAGGGGGAAGAGTGATCTTCTCAGAAGAGGACATGATTAATGGACTTCGAGTCTTCGGAATATTAAATACAGAAAAGGGACTCGGGGTTGGTAACAGAGGAAGAGATCAGGAAACTCTAGAAATTGGCCAGAGGAATCAATGAGGGCATAAGTACTCTATACTACACCGAGAAAGAAATTAAAGTGACAACATTGTAGGAAAGAAACATTTCCAGTGCCCCTGGGCTGTTCACGAGTCAAATTCCACGCGGTGGTTGTGGCTGGTACGGAAGCTTCAACCTCCGTCTGATACTTCAGCGAAACACGAATTGCCTCAAAGCTTTGGTGGGGGCATGCTAGCCCGTTTTCGGTAGAAGGTGTGGGCTGCAAACACCATTTCTGACATGTGCTCGCCTTGGCGTGTGGCTGATGAAAACCTTCAAAAGGAGTCGGTGTCCCCACGCCAATACACTGGCTTGGAAAGGTATATGCCACCGGCAAGCGTCGTAATCTCCAGAGAGAATCTGGAAACACACATAACTTAAGACAACCTGGAATCATCAGCAAAGCCCGTCAAGAAAATGACCCCAACAAGCCCAACAGCCATCACTAGCATCGATCACCCTCACGCAAACAAAAAATCGAACAGGAGAAACAAAACGTTGTATTAAAGGAGCATGCATCTGCTAAAAAGGAATTGAATCCTGGGTATCGTTGTAGTCATAAAGCCATCCATCCCCAAAGTCCCACGCTAAAGAATCAAATGCCCAACCTGCCAGATGCAGGCGCAACCAGGATGCCAAACAAAAAAAACTCTATGAATCTGATCTTACAGTCCCATCAACCCCTCAAAAACCCATGCCATTAACATCTATGCTCTTTCGTCTATCGCATGTTCGACTTTTGTTATCCTTCAACTCCTTCTCCGCGTCCATCAATCTTGTCTGAACCCACATCCGGTACCTCTTATCACCGCGCACGCTCTCACAGTTGAGAAGATCCGTGAGGGTGGATTTGATCTGCTGATTGACATCGTTCAATTTCGATTGATCTTCTTCGATTTCAAGGAGGAGACTCTCGTCCATGAGGGTGGGGAGAGATGATCGCCGGGTCATCAACTTTGGTCGTTGTCGGAATCTTGAAGCCGGGATGCTGCCACCACGATGGTGGTGTCGTTGGCCGGCTGGAGGTTCCGAGGCAAGTTGGAAACTCTCGTCGGATTCGGTTGACGAGGATCTTGACGAGTATCGATATCCGTCAGGGGATTGAGAGGGCGAGTTTGACGCAGTACTGGGAACAGAGCTGGAGATTTGCTGCAAATGTTTTTGGAGTGCGTCGTGTTGGGAGTGGAGGAGGAGGTATTTCTGAAGAGCGAAGGCTCGTTCCGGGGATTTCTGTGCAGGATTCATGTTCGTGTTTGTACTTTTGTATGTTGTTCAAGATTGATTGAAGAGTGTTGAGTTGAGGTTTTATTGATTGTTGAGTAAGGTGGTCGGTTCGTGGTGTGATATAAATACCAGCAATATCGGGTACAACCTTCCAACTGAGCAGATTAAGCAGAATTGGCAAGAGTCGCCTAACAAAGAGACTGGACGGTTATTGGATAGTTGCTCTTCGTTGAATTTGACTGAAGTTTTGATTCACTTGCCCCAAGCACAGGTTGGAGCGTGGCAGGAGCATTTATGGACGGGATATATGACTGACGTCGTTTGCTAAATTATGATGTACACTTGGTTATTCCGGACCTCACTCCGGGGAAGTTTCTTCTGCCTGAGAGACTCGCGAGGCACAAATATATCCCATAGTGAGACAAGGGACCAGTAATTCCTTCCATAAATGTTCCTTTGGGACGCGAGCCGGCGCGTTGATTGGTGTCGGAGGTTACCTAGCCTCTGTCTGTTGGCTTCATACTTGAGAAAGTTCCAGCAACTTCCTTGCTTTGTTCCAAGCCAAGGCTTGAGTATGACGTTAAAGCCACAGTCATGCGCCACATATAAAAGTGGGTCTCTTTGACTCCTGTACCTATACGTAGCGTCCTGATTTTACGGAGTGAAAGGTCCGCCAATGATAGTGCGTTTACTTACTTATCTTTACTGTATATTCAGATGAAAGAAGGTCATTTGGGTGTGAGTATTCGATCGATCCGATCATCTAGGTAGCGGACTGTTACTTGCTGACCCGCTCTATTCTTTCGATTCTCTGACACACATGCATTTGAGAAAATCATTTCGTACGAGTACTTTCTTTCTAAAGAGCACATTTACACATAAGGTATTTCCAACTCCAAGATGCTTATGTGCCAACTTTGGGGAATACCAAAAGGCCATATATTCAATAGGTATACTTGTACATTCTCCACACTTAGCAGAAGGCCTAATACCTATGTTTTGAGTGCCGAGAGTGGGCCAAGTGCATGGCACTCAGTACTACGCCTTATACCCACTGTTAGACAGCGATTATTACTGGGAATTTCAAAACGCTACACGCTGCTAGAACAAATTTCCCTCCTATCATAAGTGTGGAAATAGCCTTGTATTGAATGACTTCCTTGATTGTCCCACGCAGAAAGTCTTCTGCTACGTACAGAGTACAACATCATGGTACGGAAGTGGGTATTCTCTTGGGAGCTTGGTAATGCAGAGAGAGGAAAAGTAGAAGTAGGTAGGATAATCTGATCAAGAACAAGAATTAGAAAAACAAGAGGGTCTTTTCTTGTCGAGCTTGACGACATGTGTAAGGGAATATGGATCCAAAAGAATTTTACTATTGGAAGACTGTACATTTCCCACAATTACATGATGGAGAAACTTGGAAACCAACCTGTACTCTCCAATATCTATAAATCACTGGTTCTCATAGTGTCTCGCAAGTTCCAAGGCATCCCGCCCCGTCGGATCCATAACTAACCCAGGATTTGCAGCATAAACTGAGGTGTACGACCTCAGTGCAGTCCCAATCAAGGTTGCAAGAGGAAACAGCAGTGTACAGGCTGGTCAAGTGCATTCGGACTGACCCCAAGAATGTCTATAATATGAACACCATCGCCATGCGTTCTTTACGTGATCTGTGTCTAATGTTTCGGTGATGCTGATGGGTTCAGATTCCCCGCTCTTCCGGCCCCAGTAATCGACAGCCGCCTTGGCCGCAAAGAAGAATTCTCCGCGCCAAAGTCGCACCTTGAACTTCTCCAATGTCGACACTGATACTGTGCTCAGTGACGCAGCACTTTCGAGTCTACTCGAGTAGAGAGGCACTGAGTTGATCTCTCCTTCGCTCAACGTCATCGTCGATGTGCAAATCCTTAGGCGCTGCTGTCGCGCCTTGCTCCGAGACACCATGCGACCACATCACCCATCAAGCACCATCAAGATCACCATCTTGCCTACTTATCACCCAAGTAAGAATTTCAGTCGCCCTTTCCGCGAGAAGATATTGCTTCTGAGCTCCGGGGCAATTGACATGATTGTTTTCCGGTGTTTGGCAGATCAAAAAATAAGGGATGAAACGAGGCCCTGCGGCTGAGTTGAAGGAACCGCGAACCGCAGATTAAATGTCGAGATGGATTCGAGAAACGCAGATCTACCACAGCCACGCTGACCGATAGGGTACTCGAGTATTCCTTCAAACCAAGCATGACGATGCCCTAAAACCAAACACTTTTCCCTGGTTCATTTGTTGTTTGCCGAAATTAGGGACGGTTCGCGATGGACCACTGGTGTGTCTCCTACTGGTACAATGAGATGTTTATTCTGCTCTGATAATCGAGATTCTTCTGAATATTCGCAATTATCTTAAAAATAATTACTTGGAATTATTATTCGGAGATCTCGTCACTGTTGCCAGCCCAACATGAATTATTGCCCCGGGTATTTCAGACGATTGATCCCAGCGTTCCACTTTTAGTTTGGAATCAACTGGATGTACCGTTCCCGCCCCCGGGTATCACAAGAAGGCTGTCGTCTAATTGAGGAGCCGCAAGCCAAAACACTGAAGGAATTATGAACGAAGGATTCAAGCCACCGGGGCGAGAGGTTAATCTCTATAAGCTTATTTCGAAATGTCTCATATATACGAGGCTCAGCACTTCCCGATACTTGTGTTAAACCTTCATCTTCTCCTGTTGCTCGTTCGTTTTTCCTTTTCGTAGCACATGCAGTTGGGATTCTGCTAAAATGTTACCCTCTACTGTCTTTACAAGCTTCACGAGCGCTTTTGTGCTCATTTCGTCGTCCTTTCTTGATTCTGCTTTTGCTTTACCTGGTGCTCGGCCCGCGCCTGGAGAACACGCTCCTTATGTACCAGCAAAGGTTACCCCACGGTTCGTCCCACAGTCAGGCAATCACATAGCAAGAGCTCCCGCTCCCTTTGGCAATAGTTCAACTGTGTCAGTCACGACCAGCAAATCTACCAGCAAATCTACCAGCAAATCTACCAGCAAATCTTCCGCTTCGACTCCTACAGTTCCATTTGGAGTTGTGCCTACAGTAATTTCTGGCACAACATACAGTTTGACTTATGTCTCCACTACTGCTACCAAACCAACGACAATAATCGAGTCCAATTCCCGGACGACTACAACCGCGACTTATTCGTCTGGAGCCCCTATTTGGGTTGTACCCATTCTACCGCCAGGATTTCCATTCCCACCTCCTCCACCCCCTCCAATCCCACCGCCACCCGGGCCAGTTGGAGGAGGAGGACCTCCTCCTCCTCCTCCTGGTTGTGTCTTCGGTTGCGGAGAGGGAGGTGACGGAGGTGACGACGGCGATAACCCAACTACCGAACAAAACTCCCAGTCCCGCACCTCGACAGCTTCGAAAACCTCGACCTCGAAATCTTCAAGCTCTTCGTCAGTTTCTGGAGCACAATGCTCATATGGTTGCCAAGCTTGTTTAGGACGTCGTGAAGCTGCACCTACGTCTACTCCACCCAAGCGAGAGATTGGCAATTTGTTCCAATATGGAGCCTTACTCAAGGAACGCAATCTCCCCATGGGAGACGGTCTTCCGGATCTTTTCAATGAAGTAAAGAGTTCTGGGAACACGGCTAAGGTTGAACTTGCCTCACGTAGTGCATCGGGAGTCTCGTCATCACAGTTCATCTCTTTCGACAACGCGGAACACAACATATACGTCTCGGGTTTGGAAGGTTGTACCTCGGTTATTGTCGTCTCTCGTAAAGGAGCTTGGGTGAGTTCCATATTCTCAGAGTCCATTTACTTATTTCGGGAGTAAAGCGAAACTCCTCTTTACTTCCGAAATATGCCTAACAACCCCCCAAAGAAGTGAAATGACTCTAATATCCTGGTTTTAGGCAAGCCACTTCTGGGAGACCCCTGCATTCACATTTACGGGAACAAATGATAGATTCCAAGCGGATGTGCTGGACTACATGACTGCAAATCTCGGTTCTCATGGAGCTTCTTTTGATGATGCCAGTACTACGAAGATTTATATCATGACAACGACGACCCAGGACAACAATTTGAATGGTCCTGGTGCATCTGACAATGGTAATTGGCCGCCAGAGTATCCCGGAAGAATTTCTCAAATCACGACCTTTTTGAATGGATTGCTTCCAGGGGTGCCTATCGATACCTTTGTCTACCAAAGACAGAAGAATGAAAACCTTCTGAATAGTAACGTCTACGGAAAAGCTATTGTAAGTCATATATCTAAGTTTTTTCCTGCGAATGCCCCCTCCGATATATTTTCAACGCGGGGATTATGAAGAGTTTTGGAGAATGTTTGAAATAATCAGGAATTTATTTCTTGAGTATCCCAAACCTTCTGGATCAATACCGCTACGTCTTGTCAGAAGAGACCTCCTTTCACTTGCATTCAATCCTATTCATCACATATAGACTAACACTTGCCTAGGTCATGTATAGCAATGCGCAGGATGAGAACCCGAGTAATTTTGAGGATGAATGGAACCCCTCGCGACATGTGTGGCAAGTTTACACTCAAGGCAAACTCATCGGTGAAGACAATTGGATTCCATGCACTGGTAATCAAAAGCGTGGTCCTGGTGATTCTTGCCCTATCAGCAGCAAACCTGTGTCAACCTCCAAAACTGCAAGTTCGACTCCTTCCACGACAAAATCGAATTCGGTCTCTACGACAAAACCAGTCTCTTCGTCTACAGCGAAGCCAACATCAGTGACATCTTCGACGAAAGCACCCTCTTCATCCACGATAAAACCAAGCTCTTCACCCACAAAAGCGAGCTCTACATCATCCACAAAATCAAACCCTCCGCCAACACCAACACCAAGCAGCACATCCTCCGCTCCAACACCCACACCAGAACCCCTTGATCCAAATAAACCCGCGAACCTCAAATGTCACGGCCCCAACACCCCAAGCAGTCTAACCTCCTTCAACGGAAACGATGCCAACGAACCCATCAACAAATTCTGCACTGAATGGATAAGCGATTACACGTACAGTTCCTTCCGAGTTACCATGCTCAAAGATTACCCCATCGATGGAAAATCAGGTTTTGAATCTTCGAAGCTGGTCGAGATTGAGGGAATAGTAAGGGATTACAATCAAGCGAAAGCCGACACGGATGAGCAGAAGAAGCAGACCATCTCGAATTGTGTCAAGACTCTGTCGAATATCCTGTGGTATTGTAAGTTTCATGCAAATTTCCAGGAATGATGTGATGTATGCTAATGTGTTGTCTAGGTGATTATGGGAGTGGTGATAAATGGGGTGGTGTTGGGGAATTTAGTGGGCAGATGTTGGCGATTGCGGGGAATACTGGGTCGAAGACTTTGCCGTTGGGGATCTAAGGGGCCTGTTTCGGTGGTGTTCTGAAGCTTCTTTCTTTCCCGCATTTATATACCCGTGTCGATTCAAATGGTTGTTTTTGAATCTATTACAGCGCTCGTGTTTAGACTGTATTTTTGCTAGCAATTCACGGATTAGATTATAAAAAGTAGTTGATTATATTTGCTCCAAATTTGGATTGAGCTGAATCAGTATCTGCACACAATCGTATCCCGCAACGACGACAAAAGTGGCAGTTGAGACTCGTTGTCCTAACATTCTTGAATAACTAACGCCCATAATTCAAAAAGCCCATCGCAACAAATGCTCTGAACTTTTGAGACACATACTCGAATTGTCTAAGAGAATTAAAAGAACGAAACTCATATCTACATATCTATCGTCGCATCGCAAGCTCACGATATTTGTTAGCTCGCTTCGCTTCTTGAAACCAGACCTTAGAAGTTGGTGGCACAATTCCACAAGTATGGAATCAAAGTAAAGACGGGACGGGACATCCCGAGTTAAATCATAAATACATACAAGATAACCAAAAGTGGCGTCAAAAGAAAATCCAAAACTCAAAATTATGTTGTACGGACCACATCCCACCTTCATTAATTCGACACAGTATACCGGTAGACAGACAGATCCTAAGCTGTGGCAATGAAAATCACCCCCTCCCAAGTCACACAGCAAACAGGGGCGGGCGAATACGCTGAACCCGAAAACTGTACTTGTGAACCCCATCGTCATTCGAGCGCATATATAAAATAAGGTTACAACGTGCTCACCCTCCCACCCATTTTTACTGTACCTTATCAATAGGTATCTTGGATCATCACTGGACTTAAAATCAGGAATTATTCACGAATCAGACACCTTGAAAGTTTCGCTTGAGCAGTGTGACCATTGGCTACGTTTACTATAGGCTGGATGATGGGTGGGGAAAGCAATGCACCAGATCTCGTTCTTTCTTCCCCGCACTACCTTATTCCGCGAGATCAAATTATTTCCGTGCATGAATTGAGGAATTTTCGGAGATCTCTCACCCCACCTTTTTCTTTTGCGGTAATTTATAGAAATGCATTCTAATTTCTATCTTGTTGCGGTTCTGGGATGAACTAATTGATAGTGGAAAGAAAATTATAACTCTCATTCTATCGCTCATCTTCTTCTCACCAGATGTCCATTTTCAAATTTCCAAATCAAGCTTAAGAACAAGTCAGAAGACAAGCGCAAGAACAACTTCCCTTGGTGGAATATCCCCCAATTCTTGGTATGTTCAAAGGTTAATCTCCCCTGCTCCCGATGTCTTTTCATACGGATTAACTATTTAGAGTTTCCAAAAAACAATTGTTTAATTTACCTAAACCACACTTTACACTCCACACTTTTGAAACGAGAGGTTTTCTTCTGTTGCCCCTTTTTGTTTTGTTTTTACGATGCCACAACTTCTGTAGGTGTGGTTGATTTCAAAGTACAACTCACTGATGGGTTGGAATGAAGTAGGTAAGATGGATAACAAGAGTGGGGATGTGTCGTATTCTCGAGTCGTGCACCTCGAGGCACCAAATAATGGCAACTCAGTCCAGCTTCTTCTTCTTGATAAGTACACTCACTGAGGTGTCGTCAATTTTTCCATCTGAACTTATCTTGCAACATGTAAGCATACGAATAAAGTAGAGATGGTAAAGTTGGCGAAAACACCCGACTCTTTCAGAACACCCGGTTTTTTCAGAATACCCCTTTCTTTACCCACCAAGCATATCAACTTTAAATCACTGCTCCTTCCAATCACGAGTCTCTCCGTCTCCAATTAACCTTCGATATACCCCACAAAGACTTGTCCCTCCCCCTTAGGACGCGGACGAGGTACACTCTTGGTAGGTGTACTTGCCGAAAATCGCGAGGCATAAATGCCCCCGTCGCCAGGCTTTGGAGTCTGGACTCTGGAGGGAGAAGACAGCTGTTGGTTGAGAGGCCCACAAGAGACAGAATCACCCTTCCACTTTCCTGGGATGGATAATTCCCACGAATGACCTGCGGCTCCATGTAAACACTCGCACCCCTCAAATCGGAGGGGTTTGTATAAGTAAAAGGTTGGTGGGCATTCCCTTAGATTTGAGTTTGGTTCTTGCTTTTCCCCCATCCCATTCCTTTTCTTCTTGTAAATATGTTGTCCTTCTTTAAGTCGCTCTCGTTGGTCGCTCTCTCGCTGGCTTCGTTCGTGCAAGCTTATTCCGATCCGGGATCTTGTTCGGGAGCTTGTTGGGCTCATGATCCTGCTGTTATTCAACGTTCGAGTGATGGCTTGTACTTCAAGTTTAACACGGGAGGGTCGATTGAGATTGTTACCGCGACCAGTTTAGCTGGTCCTTGGACTATTCGAGGGGTTGCTCTCTCAGGTGGTTCTATCATCAATCAAGCTGGTAAAACTGATCTCTGGGTAAGTCTTCTGCTGCGATCTTGAATTCTCAATGTTGATTTTGTTGTTCCCAGGCACCCGATGTGAACAAAGTTGGAAATCTTTATTACATGTATTATACTGTTTCGACCTTTGGTTCTCAAGTCAGTCAAATCGGACTCGCAACGTCCTCTACCATGATGCCAGGGACTTGGACCGACCTGGGGACAACAGGAATCAAATCAACAGCCGGTTCAGCATACAATGCCATCGACGGAAACTTAGTCACAGTGGGAAGCAAATACTACCTGAACTTTGGATCATTCTGGGGCGGCATTTACCAAGCTCAACTCAGTGCTGATGCCAAAAAGGTTGCAACCGGTGCCACCAACGTCGAGTTCAAAAACGGGGGAACTAGACCAAGTGAGGGAAGCTACATGTTCTACTACAGTGGTTACTACTATCTCCTGTGGTCTTACGGGATTTGCTGCGGATATGATACGTACGTTGTGAACTCCCATTGCTGTATTAACCGTGATCAACATTTACTAACAAAACATCCTCTTCCAGCTCGAAACCAGCAACCGGAGCGGAATACAAGATCTTGATGTGTAGATCAACATCTGCCACCGGAGGATTCGTCGATAAGAGTGGTGTCTCTTGCACAGCTGGCGGGGGAACCACGTTGCTCGAAAGTCACGGAAACGTTTATGGACCCGGAGGACAGTAAGTGTTTCCTCTTGCCATTTATTTGTGTTTGGTACTGATCAATGAAACAGAGGTGTTTTCACCGACTCTAGTAAAGGACTTGTCCTCTACTATCACTATGCCAACACCAAGGTTGGCCTGGGAGACGCAAAGTATGTCTTTGGATACAACACCTTGAAGTGGTCAGGCGGGTGGCCTTCGGTCTAAACAAATGGCGCTCGCTCGTGCAACAGGAACCAGAAATCAGCTTTCAGAAACCAAAAGATTTACACTCGTCTTACCTTGCGGAATAGACGACCACGTGTATTTGGTACCTGTTACTTCTCGGTTATTTCAGAAGTTTCGTTGAATGGGAAACCAGATTCCTAGATTCTTCACATGAACTAGGACAATCATCTACTTGACTGAGCTGAAAACTTCTCATGAGGCTTTTTGGCTACGAAAAGGATGACGGGTAACGACATGATTTTCCCGGGGTTCGCGGGGATTTGTTTGAGGTGGTGTTTCTCTTCTTGTACATACCCAACGCCCTCAGTCTTTCGACTCTCGAGGGCAGAGATTTTTTCTTCTAGTTTTTTGATAATTAAACTAAATTTTCGGCCGAGTAAATGAGGATCTCTTGTATTATTGGATGATCGACATATGATTTCGCGTGCTGCACGCGAACGGTTAATGCATGATTTTATGAAGATTGAGGTGGCTGGGAAGATGGCTGCATCGTGACGACGCTACCAGATATTTCTCCAGGGCAGGAGAGCGGGTGATTGGTTTGTGCCTGGCCCGTTGTTTGTTTGGTGGATTTGGTGGATTACAGGCTGTTGAGAGCCTATCATTTGGGTATGGGAGACCTAGAGAAGCCTGGCATACCCGGGAGAGAGAGTGGCAGAGTGCACCAAAGTGGGTGGAGAGAGGGAGAACTGGTGAACCGTGGACCCTGGAAGTGAGTCTTCTGGAGCCTGTGCCTGTGATGGAGTCGTGTGCTGCGGTACAAACGGGCTGGAGATAACAAAACCCTGCTGCTGCTGATGATTCCTCCCCCTCCAAAGGAAATTCCCAACCTCCTCCTCTTCCGAGTCAACCCTCAGAAACCCTAATTCACAAACACTCTCCTTGCCCTCTCACAATTACCAAAACAACAACAACAACAACAATCAACAGATACATACACACTCACATCCTCTCGTCGGAGCTTCGACGATCAACACCTTCTTTTGTCATTCATAACCGCACCTGTGTCGCCGATATGGTTCACGTACCGCACGACACAGAGAACACGAGAACGCCTCGGTAGGACGTCGACGACGACGTCAATACTACGCACACGACAACCCAGCAGACGAAGACGTGCGAAGAGCTGCGAAATATCTGTCAAACCAGCCCGAAAGCAAACAAAGACATGGCTCCGACCATGGAGGAGGACGAACTGGCCGACTTGATTGGCAGCATTCCTCAACGTTGTCATACACCACCAGCCAACCTCCGTTGTTGCTGTGGCAAGAACGATTGCGCATATCTGCAACACAACTCCTCGGCTCTCGAGGTTCTGGAGAGAGAGGTCCATACGGCCGCCACACTGGGCCAGGTAAACACACATTCCTGTCCAACCTCTTTGTCTTGCCAGGAAATTACTCGTCACACCCGTGGGTTGGCATCGTGGGATCTGACGTTATGTTGAATCCTTCAAATGCACCCTGACTTCCTGCTAGATTTGTCATATCCAAGAGTTTTGATTTCTTGAAAACATGTGTTGAATCCCAAAATGTCCAAATCGCTGACCTTTGCACTGCAGGCGCTTCTTGTGCGCCATGAGGCCTACATGCACGATGCCGAACGAGATCGCATCGAGATGAACAGCAAAATCGACCAACTCGAGCAGGAAAAGAAGCTACTGGAGGAGGAAAACGCACGGAGTGCAGATGAGAATCAGCTGCTGTCAGACCAGTTAGACGGACTTAACACGACACTTGCCGATTCCGAAATCCACATCAAGTCCCTCGAGTCGACCCTACATGCAACCCGCCAGGAGCTGCGACGGCTGGAGGCACTAGCTTCACGAACACATGATCTTGAAATTCAGTTGGCAGCGGTGGAGCAAGAACAAGAGCTATTACAGAAGACTGTTGCACATTCAGAGGCCGAGGAGCGATCTGCAATTCAGAGATGGAAGCAGGCCGAACGGAGGCTATACGATTTACAGGATCAGCTGGAGAGGATAGAATGTGAGGCTAGGGAAGAGAGGGAACGCCATGTCGAGGTTCTTGGCCGCATGGAACGACAACGAGTTGTAGAAAATGAGCTGGGAACGGCTGCTGGTCGACTAAAGGCTGCTGCTGCATCAACGACGGGTAGCTCTAAGAATGGTACCAATGTGGTATCCCACTTTGTCAAGGATATTCTTCAGGACAATGCCAACCTCCAATTGGGAATCATGGAGCTTCGAGAAATGCTGATGAACTCAAATGACGAGGTCCAGGCTCTGCGGGAACAGCTTTTGTTACATCAACCACTTGAGAATATCGAAGGGGAGAAAACGCCGACTTTGGGTGATGAAATTGCTTCGAAACAGGAGCCAGCACCAGCTCCAGCAGTTTCTCCAGCTCCTGCTGCACTTCATATTCATCACCACTACCATGCTCCGAAGAAAGAAGAAACCCGACGCCCAAAAAAGAAACGGCTGTCCCTTACAGCACAGATTTTCACTCCCCCGAGGAATGGTCAAACCCCAAGGTCACCAAGAACGCCGCGAAATATAGATACGGCCAGTGCGATACTTTCCCAAACCTCGGTAACGATTCCAGCACCTCATACTCCAACAAATCGATGGTCTATGCAGTCTGGTGTCATGTCGGATTTTGCTCCATCTTCTGTACCAAGTTCACCACAATCGACATACCGTAATAGCGCGCTCTTTGATAGAAACTTCGACCTGGACTCGTCACGTCCAACCTCACCTGGGTCGAGTATCGATCCTATGTCACCGCAATTTGCTCCCATGCGCCACCGAAAGAAGGTATCCGATGTTTCGACCAGAAGTTTTGGAGCTGGAGTGAACTTTCAACCAAATAACGTAATTCATGAAGAGGATGACGACGTCCAAGAAATATCAGACCTGCGGACCCAAAGATTGCCCTCGTTGAATATTGATACTAGTTTTGCCCAAGCTACCGGAGAAGTAGAATACCAAACAACACCTGATGACAACTGGAACGAATCATTCCAGCCTACACTCCGGCGTACATCATCTCACGAATCGATCCTTTCTATTTCTGGAATCGATATTCACACTCTGAAATCACGTCCCTCACAGCTGGCTATTAGGTCAAACAACTCTCTTTTCCTTCCTCGAACTCGGCTCAACAGTCCGACGTCAATGGTCTCTATCAATACCGAAATTACCGCTCAACCTACTCTTTCTCGATTTGGGCACGACAGTACATCCTACCTTCGTTCAAGCATCCAGGGAAGCAACTCGGATGCGAGATCTATTAGCTCGGGTGGATCGACTGAGAGCTCCAACTCTCGTGTGGGTGGAAAGATTGGAGGATGGGTCTTCGGGCGATGGGGAGCTACTCCTACGAAATCCGGAGCGTCGGTTCCGGCTCAGCAGAGAGCTGTCAGTACACCACATACCACCCAAGATCCTTTAAAGGCGTTCATGGCGAGACCACCGGGGATAAATCAGAAAGGACCTATTCCTGGATTCGTCAGAAAGGTTTCGAAGGCGCCGAGCAAGGTCAGGTCGAACTCCGTTGATCACAAAGCGTTGAATGAGATTTTGGCTGAGGTTGGGGGGATGGGTCTTGGATAGGAGACTCGAGGGGGCAATGTGGGATGAGAGAAGGATAAGTACATAATTTATTGGTGGGGGTGGAACACACTACATACAGAACCATCTTTTTTTTTCCGTTTGTGTTTTTTGGAGCGTGCATGGATTGGGTTTGATTCGGTTAGGGGGTTTCGGGATGGCGTTTTTTCATGGATACTGCGTTCTCTCTTTTTTCCCCTTCTTCTGTTTCTTGAGACTCTTTTTTTGGGCAAATTTGGGATATACCCCCTTCGCTGGATGATGAGAAAGGTTTATTATACCTCTGTTGGACTTTTTTGCGTTGTACCGTTGGGAGTGGATGTGAGATTGGTTGGTTGTTGAGTTGTTTGATTGTGTGTGGTTGTGTTTGGTTGTGTGTAAATTGAATAATATGAAGACTTGGAGAGAGAGAGAGAGAGAGAGAGAGCGTGAAGAGAAGGGGGAAAGAGAGGCTTTACCTAGTATAACGTATAATATAATGATTGACCCTAAGTTATATATTCATTTTGCTTTTGTTTCGTTTCGTTTCGTCTACTGGGAATTTAAAAGGGGGTTTTGGGGTGTTGCGGGTAAGTTGTAGTCAGTCGTTTGAGTGAGCTGAGTATCATATTTGAGAGGGAGTGGTTGAGCCGGGGATTGTTGCGTGAGCTGATGTTTGCAGGCTTGGGGCCTGAGAAATGGGTAGTGGGTAAACTGGTTGATGGGGTGAGTTCACAGGTAAGCTGCGAGTAAGTTACTAGTAAGCTGTGAGTAAGCTGTGAGTTACAGGCGAGTAGCGCAAGAATAAGCCAAGAGTAATTCAGAAGTGGACCGCGAGTAATCCAGTAGTAATCCACCAGCAAGCAGACAAACAATACTAGTCGTAATTAGTCGACAACAATCTTGAAACTGCCTTAACAGTTCAATGTCAGTTCCCAGTGATCGCAAAGAATCCAGTTCTTGTGATTGAAAGGTATGAGTTCAAAGGTTGCATTTTAAGTTTCCTGGGTTGGAAGCCTCACTTGAACACAGAGTATATGACATTCATTAAATTCATCATTTCCCTATATCCCGTCGAGTTCTTGCTATCGTAATCACAATCAAAGTTCTCCACCCATACCCTTCATCAACTCCTCCAAACTCCCCAGCCCTCCACCAAGTTTCCCATTCCCTCATCTCATCATTCAAATCGTAATCTCAGCCGGAACACTAATCTCCAAAACATCAACCCCCTTCTCAATCTCACTCTTACTAGGCATCTTGCCCCGTCTCATCAACTCGGAAGAATGCATAACCACAGGATCAACCTGCATAGACGCAACAGCCACCACCTCCTCGCCCTTCGTATAATAAGCCACGAACTTCCCCTCATCAGGATTTCCCTTGAGAACCAAGTCATCCCACCCTTTCGCCGTGTTTCCACAGTATCGCAATTGACTACCCAACGCAGACCAGAAGATGGGTATGAAAGCTTTTGGTGGCGAGGATGGATTGATGATGTGGGCTGCTGCTGCTCTTCCGGCGTTTTGGGCTACGTTCCAGTGTTCGATTCTGACGAGGGCTCCCTCACCACCTGGGCCGTGATAGGGGTATGTTGCGATATCTCCGATGGCGTAGACGTCTTGGTGACCTTTGACGAGGAAACTCTCGTTTGTCTCTAGAGAACCGTCTTTGAGGAGTTCGATTGCGCTGTTGTCTTTTAGGAATGTGGTTGCTGGTGCTACACCGGTACCTAGGATGACCAAGTCGGCCTCGAGAGAGGTACCATCTTTAAGGAGGACGGCTCCTACTTTTGAGGGGTCTGAGGAGGAGGGAGTGGCTTTCTCAACTCCGGCCGAGAGCTTGAAATCTGCTCCAGCTTTTGAGAGTGATTTTTGGAAGACGGCTCCGACGGAAGCACCCATAATTCGCTCCAGAGGGGTGGATTCCATGCCGACTACTGTGACTTTGTTGTCTTTTGCAAGGGCGTTGGCTACTTCCATGCCGATGAATGAACTTCCGATGATGACAATTTTCTTGTTCTTGTCTCCGATCGCGGCAAGGATATCTTTGACGTGAGGAATGGTTCGGAGAAGGAAGATGTTTCCGAGTTCCTTGAATCCAGGAAGTGGGAGACTTCTTGGGGTTCCACCGGTAGCCAAAACTAATTTCGTATATGCATATGAAGAACCACTCTTAGTAGAGACCTTCTTGCTTGAGAAATCCACACCTGTCACTTCATCAGTGACGACATCCACCGAGCCCTCTTTGAACCAGGCAGCATCTCTCAAAGCGATCTTGGATGGATCAGCAATCAGAGCTTTTGATAACTTGGTACGATCAATGGGTGGATATCCTTCGCTACCAATCATTGTGATAGAACCACTGAATCCATTTTCGCGGAGAGCTTCGAGCGTTCCCAAAGCTCCACTTCCTCCTCCGACAATAACGACCTTCTCGGAGCCACCTGCCTTTCCTGAGATACGCATCTTGGGCTTTCGACGAGAGGATTTGATATTTTGTTGTTCACCCGTGATATAAACCGCACCGGACTTTTCAGAGAGCTCGAACGAGGGGAGGGCATCGATGGCAGGTGCATTTTCAATATCACCATTTGAAGCTTTGAAGCATGCTATTCCCATAGTCAATAACAAAAACTAAGTAGTACAAGAAAAAGTACTTACCTCCATGCCAAGGGCAAGTAATCCGTCCATCACCGGTCAAAACTCCCTTGACCAAAGGAGCTCCATAATGAGTACATTTACTACCCACAGCCGTCGTCTTGCCTCCCACGTTAAGGAGCAATACCTTTCCTTCCTCAATCCCCTCTACCTCTACCTCTCTCTTCTCTCCTGGTTTGAGGTCGAGGGTAGTGAGGCCCTTGAGTTTATATTCTTGTGCCATGGTTGCGGATGTGGTTGAGAAGTGGAAAGCTCGGGGAAGGCGGGGTGATGTTTGACGCAGGATTTGGGAGAGTCGGGAAGTGATGGAGGGCATATAAAGGGGAGAACGAGAGGTTTTGAGAAGTCGAAGGTGTTTGGTGAACAAGGGAGTACGAATTGGATTTCAAATGGTCACTGTCAGCATTGAGGAGAGAGAAGAGGTCTCACTTGCAGGTCAAACATGAGCCGATTGAGGTCGATGATGGTTCCATTGCATGGGGGGCTGACGTAGTCACCTTGTGGGTGAACGAATGTGAGGTGGGGTTGGAGGATGGTCAGTAATGAGAAGCTTCTTATTGGTTAATGGAAGGTGGGACTGATAAAGCAAACTCGGGAGACAGGGATGGAGCTGCGGTGGAAACGGCAGTGGGAGCCGGATGAGGCTAGACCCTCTGTATTACCACGTATTACCACGCTATCGCGAGGTCACTAATTACACCTATTTCGTCCTTATTATGTACCTCCGTATATATCTATATATTTATCACCTAATCAAAATGTAAAAGGACATTCTATTGTTTATTAATAAGGAAGAGCGCAGTGCACATCATTATAACAACAACCTGTTACTCTCAAAATAAGTCAGAAAAATATGAAATAACTCTCAAAGTATTCTTTGCTACCTGTTTCCTTGATGTACAACCTCTTCTATCTTGACAATGTTCCGTTGATATGTTCGTTAGTCAGAGCTAAGCGGAAGCCTCAAGGGACAGAACAGACCAAACCAGCGACTTGTGACTGAATTTGTCTTAAAAATGCAGCTGATTGCCTTCTCCTTCCTCCGTTTGCCCAGTTTCTTTTCACCATTCCAGCAATTTAGTAGGAAATCGCACCTCCTAGTGCACTGTGTTTCGTGTTCACCCAACGGCATGACCGGCCGAAACTCCCAGCCTGAATTTCCACTCCACGTTACACAGAAGAGAACTACTACTATTACAGCATACCATCTTAAGATTTCACATTTTAAATCAACTCTGTGGTATCGCCCCCTGGGTTTTAGGCAGTCAGTTTCGCAATAGTAGGAGCCTGAACTACCCCACAAGGTATGAACACAATTATGTTGCCTAGACGACAAGAATAAATAGCCTCGGTGAATTCCCCAAAGAGTTTACAGCTTGTCGCTTTCCACCATGTCATCCACATACTTTGAAAACGTCGATTTCTACCAGAAGTTGCTATCTCGTCCTTTGAGTAATTCGGGGCAGGCCATCGATGCCTCCATAAACGCAAAAGCAAGAGCCGATGCTAACGTTGTCGATACCACGATTTGCGCTCGAATTAGGCCATTATCGGAAGAGGAGAAGCACTCGCAACACATTTCTGGAATTCTAGCGAATGGACCTTCGAAAGCTGTTCTTTTTGAGCCCAGAAAGAAATTTAATGGTACACCCGATGCCACGGTAAGTCCGCCCCATGCAAACCTCCAGGAGTCTTGCAGAGCTAACAGCCAGTTGAGAAACATGAATTCGCTCTAGGTAGCGTCTATGGAGCGGACACAACTACTGATATCATCTACCAAGAAGCAGCTCGAGATCTGGTTCCATGGATCTTCGCCGGTGGGGTTAGCACCCTCTTTGCGTATGGTCAGACGGGCTCTGGAAAGACATTTACAGTGACCGGAATTACCACTTTGATAGTCAAGGATTTGATGTCCATGGCTGAACTTGACATGCGAGAAATTTATGTCTGCTGCTTCGAAGTTCTAGGCAAGAAGGTTTATGGTATGTCCTCTTCCATAAGCAAGACTTCTGGCTAACTCGAATTAGATCTTTTGGCGGACCGTCGTGCTTTCAGCATTATGGAAGACTCATTTGGAGTCGTCCAACTTGTGGGTGTTCAAGAGAAGTGCCCATCTACCGAAGAGGAATTTCTCTCAATTGTCGACACGAGCGCATTACTCCGCACTACTGCTTCAACATCGAAGAATGACCAATCTTCTCGTTCCCACGCTGTCTTCCGGGTCCGAACAGTCGACAGAGCCAACCCTGAGAAACCTGATGGAGAACTTTTCCTCGTTGACCTAGCAGGTAGTGAAGGTAGCCAAGACTCAAAAAACCACACCGCTGAAAGACTTGCCGAGACCAAAGAGATCAACACTTCGCTGTCCATACTCAAGGACTGTATCCGTGGCCGCACTTTATGGGGACTGCAGCAATTACAAACAACTGCGACTGCGAAGAAGACTATACACATCCCGTGGCGAAGCAGCAAGCTCACGCAAATCCTCAAACACGTTTTTGCAACACAAGTTGAGCGGGCTTGCAAGACGAAGGTTATCGCCTGTGTAGCTCCCTCTATCGTAGACTCGGCACATTCGAAAAACACTCTACGCTATGCGGAGATGTTGAAAGTGCCAGTACCACAGATTAAAAGCCAGCAAAACCCCAAAAATCCATCAAGCTGGACAAACGAACATTTAAAACAATGGATCACAAAGAATGTAAGAAGTACAACTCCGCACTAGTTGCACCCCAAAGCTAACCTTATAATAGTCCGGGACACCCTCGATAAATGCAACTATACTTGCGGAAAACTTGAACGGCATTCAACTTTGCAAATTATCGCAAAAAGAGTTTATCAGGCGATGTATGCAAACACCAGATGTCGGAAGAGAACAAGCGGTCGCTTTCTATCAAAAACTCTGGCGGCTCCAGATTGATTCTCGAGAAGAATCCTCGCAATCCCATACCGATCAAATACAAGACACAGTACAAGAAAAACAAACAACCCCAAAACCCTCTTTCCAAACCAGAATCAAGCCCGGTATGTTCGTCCGTCTCGCGCCTAATACTCGCGAAGAGGCGGAATCTCACTCTAGCGTGTCTGGAATCGATATTGTTATGATCATGTCACCGGCAGGACCTGATGATTTCGATCCAACGAGGGAAGATAGGAGATTCGTGTGCGCGCTTGTGGGACCGAGTGTTATGACTGATGCGTATGAATTGTATGTCGAGAAGACGGGGGTTTATGCTTTAAAGGATATGGTGAATGAGGTGTTGATGGAGTATGATCTTGCAACTAGATATTATTACATGGATCTTTGAGTAAGGGTCGTAAGCATGTTTCTATTAATGTCGCCTTAGTTCACCCAAGGTATTGTAGCTTGCAGTATCTTGGTAGTTGAACAGATTTTAGTATTGGGGTTTTGTTGGTTGGTACTTACGACTCGATAACTGCTCTGGCTTGCGGTAGGTGAAAACGACCGGCAGAGCGGGCAGCAAGTACAAGTTGCTTGCTATATGACTAGCACAGAATTCGGGGAATGGACAAAACAAAACAACCTGGAAAAAAAGAATAGACAACATCAAATCCTCCACGTACGGCCTCGGAAAGGAATAGCGAGATGAATACTGAGCTCACCTGGGCACCACCACAGTTTTAAAGTAGCGCCTGAAATTCCGGTCATTACTTTCCGATGGCTTTCTCTTGGATAACAATTTTTGATGAAGCGATTAGAAGAATTAATCATTCAAGTTTATGATCCTTCTAAACCGTCCCAATCATGGAAAGTAACAAGTAACCACAGATCCTTTGGACTTGTCGGAAACCGCATTGTTCGATTGTCTATGACTCCTCTATGATTTTTCAACCCCTTTCCACTCCATTAAAGCCATATATATTCGAATCGCTCTTCCCTTTATTCTTTTATTTTATTTACAACAAAGCCCATGCAACAGCAGCGCCTCCAACAATCCAAGCCTGTGGTCTCGCAGTAAACATTGCCTGCGCACCAGCTTGGCTCGAACTAGATGAAGGTGCTGCGCTTCCGCTGCTCTGCGAAGCTGCAGTTCCGCTTGCGCTTCCAGATTGGCTGGCACTTCCTGAAGCCGCTGTTCCACTGGCACTTCCTGTACTTTGTGCCACCGCTGCTCCACTGGCGCTTCCAGTCTTTGCGGTTCCAGATGTTACCAGAGTTGAAGATGCGGTGGCCTTTACGCTGCTAGCACTCGTGGTCGCTGAGCGTGTTTGGGGACCGATGGTTTGAGCGGGCGCAATCGAGTTCGTGAGGGTGACTTTGGCGAAGGTATAATCGGTTCCAGTGACGGTGGTGGTCTCAATGCCTCGATCGTCTGCCTCGGATCCTCCTAATGATGCGGTGCACACCGCGGACACGGAGGCGAGTGAGCATTGGATTGTAGCCGTGCTGTATATTTCAAGAGATGATTAGAATATGCCATTTCCCGGGATTTTGGAGGTGACAAACAACAAGATTTCGGTGGTTCCAGCATCGATGCCTAGATTGGTGGCTATGGTGTAGGCCATGGTTGCTGGACCTTGGGTGAAGAGCATGCCAGTGGAGAATCCGCACTCATCGCTGTCGGTACCCGGAGGGCATGCGAGTAAGTAGGTAGTTGCGGTTTTATCCTTGGGAGAGTCAGCATGTGAAAAGAATAATTAGAAGAGGGTAAATTACAGAAGCAACGACAGAGGCAATCAAAGGTTGCTCGTCTGCCATTGGGAGGAAGAGGGAAGTGGTGCTCTGAGCCGAAGCGAGCCCAGCAAGAGTGGTCATGGCAAGGAGTGTGATGGAATACATGATGGGCTAAATTAAATTATTAAGTTTGAAAGATTGAAATGAATAAATGAGCGACTGGAAGAATCAGAAACGAGTATTGATTGTTCAAAGAGTGAGATGGGAGAGAAAAGAAGAAAAAGATTGCCATCTGCAGTCGGGGGTCATCTTAAGGGGATTTTCAATAGACTTGTCTAGAGTCACGACCCAGTAAATGCGGCACAGCACACCTAGCCAGGGGCGTTCAGGGGCGTTCATTAAAAGCTTGGATGAGCCGCGCCGCGCGAATCTCCCGAAATGCCTGGTGTCAGTCCCGATAGGCTGGTGAGTGAAAGATCTTGCAGCAGTTTCTTCATTTACCTCTGTCCATCCCCTATGATTGAAATCCTTTCTCTGTTATGGACTTCGAATAAAAGAATGAATGGATTGAGGATGTGAAGTAATCTTCTTGAGAAACATCGGAGTCGATCTTTTAGAGCCCTTTAAAGTCTAAATATAAGCTTAATGAGCCCTGTCAAGGGGTGCAGATGGGGGCAAAGAAAAGCCCCGTTGCGGACTTCGATCGAATCATTCAGATGGAAAAGGCTTAGGAAAATAGCGCCACTTTTAAAAAAGATTCATAGCGCATACAAGTGCGACGGGCTATCAAAGATATAAACCATGTAGATGTTTGATTCCTTTCCCGCTGGGATTAAATTTTATGAAATGATTTGCACGGACGAGATGGAAACATGAAACCTAAATTCGCCCGTCCCCACTTCGATGTGCCTCAACATTTACAAGATTTGCCGTTGTCTAAATTCATATTAACACTAAAGATCTGTGCTTTTTGATTACTTTTAAATCTCCTCTAACATCCAGTGTTATAGTTGAGATTGACAAGTATTTAATATGAGTTGGATAGTCAGTCATACGATTAAAATTGCGGAATTACTTAAATAATATCACCCGCGTCCTCTTTAACAAATTGTTTAACCTCAATGACGCTTCAGAGCTTGATTTCTAGACAAATTACTAGTGATGTGCATGAGTCCAATTGACTAGGTAAAGTGAAACAAAATGGCAAAACCAGGGGAAGCAGCCACCATAGTTACTACGTACATGGCACTCTGCTTTCGTATGTACTTTCTATAAGAAGCTGATATGATTCTAGTAGTCTGGAAAACATAGTAAGAAGGTCAGTTACTATAGAACAATAGAACAAGGCTCAGAGCAGGTACCTTTGGGCTCGCTTAACTCACGTGTATATCTAGATACTCCTGTTTACAAGTTCTAGTAAGCGAAAACAAAGAACAGTAAAGAGATCTTATTTCTCTAAAGGTATCAAACTACCATATAGACCATCTGCTTCATTTGCTCGAGGTAGGTATCCACAGTTGGGCCCACCCTTGGCAGCACAAATTGGACCCGCAAAAAGCCAACGCCAAAAAAAGATAACGAAGCAAAAACATACAACAGCAGGTATTCGCTGGTGGTCACCCACCCAACTACTAATCTGCCGATCTGAGGCTTGTGTATGGCAGAGCGGACGGGATGCCCAATTCTCCTCAGTCTATGGTCGTATGTGGTTGGTTTGTTCATAAATTGTGTGTTGATTGAGGTTTCTCATGAGAAGATTTCAAGGGGCGTCATCACCTCTGAATGATGATATTGAAGATAAAACTATGATGCCTGCTGTATACCTTGGTCTACTATAAAATCCGAGGAGGACGGTTTGCGGCAGATGTCTAATTGGAGGTAACCCACCCATAGCTCGAAACAGGAATCGCCAAATTACCCGAGAAAACAAGACTAACTCGAACAAGATATCCAACTGTTCTAGAAAAGCTCATACATCTTAGAAAATGAGCGTTATTCTCGGGAGAGCGGAATTGTTTCTCATTTTTTGTATCATTGGAAATCCCACTTCAAACTTGAACAATTTGCCTGCTTCGTGGAACGATAACCAACAATCAAGGAGATGTTATATCTGAGGGAGAGTAGTGCTTGCGCTTTAGCGAGAAAACACCAATTACCCAAATATTTTCAATCAAGAATACTTGCATAAGAGGCTACAGGCGAATGATTCGAGTCATAATCCACTGAAGCTCTTAACGTCAAGTTTCAGAAGCTTTTGAAATAGAAAATGAGAAGTGGTGATATGTGTCAGAGTGTCACGTTTCCGAAAACAACACTGCCTCTTTATCCCAACGCTGCTTAAAGGTTGAGGCTGGTGCTAGTCAACGGTACCTCGGTACGTTAGTAAGTAATGTGCTGAGAAAGATAAAGCTGCTCCTGTGAGCCTCCTAATATATATAATATCAAGCTTCCTTGACTCAAATCTAAGCATCAAAACTCCCTCTCGCGAGACATCGTATTTCATTTCTCGAATTGGCTCCCTGCTTTTATTTTCAAATTCTCCTTATATCCTTTCCAATTTTCAAATTCCAACTAAGAACATGGCACTTCTCAGAAATGACCTTCACATCGCAGCCCTTCTTGAGTATTGCGCGGCTACCCTATCCGAAGTGACTATTTACACGGACGGAGGAGCAACAACTATGACTTACAGCGAGTTTCATGATTTGGTACAGCGAAAGGCAAACGTGTTAGGTCTCCACCAAGACTTCGCTCCCGGAAACATTGTTTTGAAACACTTCCAAAGTCATCTGGAAACTCCCACTTGGTTTTGGGCTTTAACTCTCGTGGGGTGCATTCCAGCTATGTCTACACCACTCAACGAAAACAAGGAAACTCGAACTTCTCATTTCAAACGCCTCAATTTCCTGTTGTATAGCCCTATTATCCTTACGACACGGTATCTTGCGAGTAGCGAATTGACTCAAAATGATATCTCTCGAGTAATTACGGTTGATGATATTGAGAACCTGGTCGAACAAATGCAGCAAAATACCCCTCATCAGATCATAGATCTTTCTCTCAAACACTCCACGGATGCTAGACTCAACCAAACAGCAAAAGAAACGATTTGTCATGAAGATGTTGCAATGATCATGCTTGCTTATGGAAACACCGGTCTTCCAAGAGCAATCTGTCCGTCCCATGCACATATATTTGCATCGCTTAAAAGGATGGTGTCCTCTGTGCCTTTACTAACTGGGTCCGCTCTTCTAAATTGGACTCCGCTTGACTAGTAAGTAAAGGACTATAGGTGACTCTGTTCTATTCTTGCCCGTCTCATAATTTCCCTTTCCCCCCCCCCGCCTTTTCTGCGTTGTGAGCTAGAAATTTCCTGAACATTAGAAAGTCAGAAGCTGACTCTAAGTATTACTCTAGTGTCTCCAGCCTTGTCGAAACTCATCTCTACGCCATGTTTGCAGGACTCGATCAAGTCCACGTTCCAGCTGTCGATGTGCAAGCTGACCCTCTCATGTTCTTAGGCATGCTGTCCAAACACAATGCAAACACAATGTCTCGAGGACGTTTGTACTAAACTCCTTCTTGTACCGACTCCAATGCGTTCTGGAGATAACATCGGGAGAAAAGTTCGTGGGATTGATCTTGGTGGTCTTCTTTACATTGGTTCCGATGGAGAAGCAAATAGTGTCGACAACAGTGCCCGTATAAGCGATATTCTGGAAACATTGACAGCGAAAAATCAAGATGATCATCGATATAAAATAGCCAAGAAATCCTAGAAGCATGTGACAATGGATCTCCGGAGTACTTGTACAGTTTCTATGCTTGTGCCCAGGGCTGGATTGAATTCCACATCAGGCATAAGGACCAGAAGGAAGTTAGAGATTTTAAGAACATGAATGAAAAAAATGAGAAAGGTATAATATCCGAAGAAAATGAAGCTATTATGAGTTTTTTATGATTTTGCCTTCTCCGTATACGGACTCGGTCCTCCGTACCCCACGCCCCGCCGTTTGCATTCCGAAGGCAGCCTCGGTTCGGATGCTGCCAAAACCGCGTCCAACCGCAATAGCACCTGCAACGCAACCCTTGGAACAGCTCACGAGTCAAGATGAGTCTCTCCTAGTCGTCTTACATTTTACATACACTCCCTCTGCCTTCAATTGATTCTACTTTCCAATCTTCACTCTCCAATACTCTCCAATACCTAAACCCTATCTCTTCTCTCAAATCTTCATCTACACAATACAAACATGGCCTCGATTGTGAAGGCATTACGCCCTGTGGCACAAAGGGCTACATTGACCGCACGACCAGCTTTAAGACCTGTTAGAGCGAGCAGGATATACCAACAGTCAGTATATAATGCCCTTCAATTTAAATCTAGCTAACGTAATCCTCAGTGCAAGACCCCTCTCTGCCACAGCACGTCGGCGAAACGACGATGTTGACATTACCGAATTCCCTCCTACACCCATCACTCACATGTCCGAAATCGAAACTGCAATGGCAGACTCAGTCTCCAAATTCGCCAACGAAGTGATTGCCCCCAAAGTCCGAGAGATGGACGAGAACGAGGCAATGGACCCAGCCATCGTGGAACAGCTATTCGAACAAGGGTTCATGGGCGTCGAAATCCCGGAGGAGTACGGTGGCGCGGGAATGAACTTTACGGCCGCTATCGTGGGCATTGAAGAACTGGCTCGCGTCGATCCTAGTGTCAGTGTGATGGTGGATGTCCATAATACGCTGGTCAATACTGCGATAATAAAATATGCTAGCTCGGAGTTGAAGAAGAAGTGGCTTCCCCGTTTGGCCACGGATACTGTTGGTATGGAACTCCTTGAATATTCATTAGAATATATGGACTAACGAATTAGGATCTTTCTGTCTCTCTGAGCCTGTTTCGGGGTCTGATGCTTTTGCTCTTGCCACCAAAGCCACGAAGACGGATTCCGGATATAAGATTTCGGGAAACAAGATGTGGATCACAAACTCGATGGAGGCTGGTTTCTTCATTGTATTTGCAAATCTTGATCATAGCAAAGGATATAAGGGTATCACTGCCTTTATTGTTGAGAAGGGCATGAAAGGGTTCTCGATAGCAAAGAAGGAGAAGAAACTCGGCATCAAGGCCAGCAGCACGTGTGTTCTTAACTTTGACGACGTTGAAATTCCGAAAGGAAACTTGTTGGGCGAGGAAGGGCAAGGATACAAATATGCCATCTCTCTCTTGAACGAAGGACGTATCGGTATTGCCGCCCAGATGACTGGGCTCGCCCTTGGAGCGTTCGAGAACGCTGCGAAGTAAGCTTGTTCACAACTCCGGGTATTTCACATGCTAACATGATGTAGATACGTCTGGAACGACCGAAAGCAATTTGGACAGCTAGTTGGTGATTTCCAGGGAATGCAACACCAGATTGCGCAGTCTTATACTGAAATCGCCGCTGCACGAGCACTAGTCTACAACGCCGCTCGAAAGAAGGAGGCCGGACAGGACTTTGTTCAAGACGCTGCAATGGCGAAGCTTTATTCTTCACAGGTTGCTGGGAGAGTCAGTGGACTCGCCATTGAGTGGATGGGAGGTGTGTATAATCCTTCCAAATAGCAAAAAGTTGTGCTAACAAATCCTAGGGATGGGATTCGTCCGAGAGGGTATTGCGGAGAAGATGTGGCGAGACAGCAAGATTGGAGCGATTTATGAGGGCACAAGTAACATCCAGTTGACGACGATAGCCAAGTTGTTGAAGAACCAGTACTCAACATGAAGAGTGATTGATGAATCAAGCAATTAAGCAATAATAGAATATTACACAAGCCAGGATGAGTTACTTCAGTGGGACGATGATCCTGATGTGATGCGTTGACCCCTGATCTGCATCAAAGAAAGATCCAGGGCTCTTTGGAGTGAGTCCTGGATTCCTGATTCCAAAGAAATTCCCTGGGCAGAGTGACAGTCGACGCCGCATGAGATGTTGTTTCATCCGACGTGTTAAATGCATAAGCTGATGATTACACTTGAAGACTCAGACACCTGACAACACATGCTCTTTCCACCTTTCGTTGGGGCTTGATCTCGGGAGTCCGATGTGCACATTTTGTTTGGGCTTTTATCCGACTTTTATACGCTGCATTCATTACCTTTACCCCTCGATTTTGAAATAAGACTTTTGTTATCGATAGAATGTAGGAGGAGGATAAGCATTGCTTACCCCTGACGGGAATGACGAAGCTGTTTTTACAGCACAGACGAGACGGAAACACCGCAGTGGGGTAGTGAGGAGGGGAAGACGGCCAAGCAATATTTGCTACCTAGTTTGTAGAAAAGATAGCCTTGCCAGAATGGTATTGGGAACAGATTTGAAATTATAAATAATTCTATAATTCTATATATATATATACCTATAATATCTTGTAAAAAAGAAAGAAGGCGGAGGCCTGGATAGACTGGCTGTGTGTGAATCACTAGAGCTCAATGCAGCCCAACATTTTGCCCCCCGCCATCCCCAACCTTGACCACCTCAGCCAACAACGAAATTTAGCTTGGTCGATAGCGAACTCTTAGGAGTCTTAGGTGGACCTCCTCTCCCTCTTCTCCAATCCAATACAAGTCCTCGTCGTCCTTTGTTCCTCCCCTGCTCTCCGTATCGACTTATCTCGTGGTCTGACTTGCCTGGATCAGATTTGCAAGTTCGGTCTTGACCGGCACTTACGAGCTCGCTGCTCTCTGCTCTCTCTTCCCCTTGCTCACTGCGTACTGCCTCCCCTATCGACAGCTGCACCTGCACGGCCAGCCCTAAACGTGCCTTTTCTCCGATTTTGTCACCAACCTGGGCTCTTTGCCGTCTTCCATTTGCCCCTCTTCTCTGACCACCTACTCCAGCAAACGGGCTGTCTCTGCTTCTGCATCTGCGAGACCAGAATTCCCCTCAGAAACCCAATACGAGTGATCCTCGCCACGGTCTTAGAGCTCCAACCCAACAAGCGCGCATAAATATCGCATACAACAACAACTCTGAGCGCTATCTCACCTCAAAGCTTTGCTGCTGCTGGCCGCGTGTGGTGCAGGTGCTGCTACAAGGTCTCTCGCCAAAACTCACAGAGATCTCTAAACAATTCACCGAACTACGAACGACCCCACTTCATCCGCCCCAACCTGACCAAGACAACACCAACGATTTAGGTCCTTACAACAACTCCTCTCGTGGTGAGGAGAGACGCGTCCCACCCTCCTCTTTCCCAAACAACAACCCGCCATCATGAACAACGACGATGACGCCCTCAGCTCGGTCTTCAAGAAGATCGAGCGCGAAAAGGCTCTGCTCAGTGCTGCAAATTCTATGAGACAGCAAACACAGAATGAGCAGGTGCGCGCAAGGATAGACACGCAGATGCGCGAGGGGCGCCGAAACATACAGTATCTGGAGGAACGCATGCAAGAACTGCAGATGCGCAGAGTTGGCCAGGGAATGGATAATATGAGTATGGGCCCAGGACCTGGAGGACCTTCTGGTAGACCACAAAGCTCTAGGAATGATAGCGGAGGTCCACCACCTGCTCCACCACCAAAGGACTCAAGAGGGGGCTATCCAGATCCAGGACCGGAACAAGGTGGTTACGGTACAGAGGACTACAGCCGAATTGGAGGTCATGATAACATGATGCCTCCCAGACACCCATATGCCCCTCCTGGGCCAGGTTCTTCAATGCCAAAAACACGACCCAACTTCACGAAGCTTGGTAAGTTCAATGGATGGATTGTAATTTCAAATACTAATTTCAATTGTTAGATCTCATCAAGTATGACACACCTTACCTGGGACCCCGCATTCAGCTCATGTTGTCACAACTGGAATTCAAACTTAACGTTGAGAAGCAATATCTCAAGGGTATCGAGAAGATGGTTCAACTATACCAAATGGAGGGCGACAGAAAAAGTCGAGCGGATGCTGCAGGGCGTCGAATCGAAAGCACCCAAAAGATTCAACTTCTCAAGCAGGCACTCAAGCGTTACGAGGATCTCCATATTGATATGGAAAGCAACGCAGATGCTCCAGACGGCAAGTCCAGTGTTCTTGATTTTTCTTTCCCGGTAGTGTAAGACTAATATTTTCTAGATGACAGCATCAATACCCCAAACATGCGAAAACCTCTGACCGGGCTTCTGTCTGTACGAATACACGCGGTCAAAGACGTTGATCATGCCACCACAAGTCGATTCGCGCGAGGCCCCGAAACTTCTGTTGCCATAAAAGTTGAAGACAATGTTGTTGCTCGGACCAAAGCTTCTAGAAACGATAGATGGGATAACGAATTTCACAATTTGAATGTGGATAAGGCAAACGAGGTCGAGCTCACAGTGTACGACAAGCCAGGTGACCACCCTCTGCCAGTTGGTCTTCTGTGGATTAGAATTTCAGATATTGTTGAGGAGATGCGCCGCAAAAAAATCGAAGCCGAGATCAACAGCTCTGGATGGGTCTCGGCTGATCGAATGGCAGGTGGAGGGATGGCAGCACCACCTCCACAATTCAACATGAATCCACCTCAGAATGCATTTGGGGGCCCGGGTCAGAACGCAGCAACAGCAATGGGTGGCATGGATCCTGCCATGGGGGGAGCTCCAAATTCTGCTGCTCCTCCTCAGCCTATTGATGCTTGGTTCGCCCTCGAGCCTACAGGTGCAGTACACCTTACAATAAGCTTCCAAAAGCAAGCCAAGAACAGTCGACCATTCGATGCTGGATTGAACCGAAAAGGTGCTATTCGTCAAAGAAAAGAAGAAGTTCACGAGATGTACGGTCACAAGTTTGTACAACAACAATTTTACAACATCATGCGATGTGCTCTGTGTGGAGATTTCCTCAAGTATTCTACCGGAATGCAGTGCGAGGACTGCAAATATACTTGTCATACCAAGTGTTATCCAAGTGTTGTTACCAAGTGTATCAGCAAGTCTAATGCAGAGACGGATCCCGACGAGGAAAAAATCAACCATCGTATTCCTCATCGTTTCGAGAAGTTTTCGAACATGAGTGCAAATTGGTGTTGCCATTGTGGATATATTCTACCCTTTGGAAAAAAGAATTGCCGCAAATGTTCTGGTACGTTAACATGTAATAAAAAATACCACTCCTCACTAACTGATTGTAGAATGTCAACTTACGTGTCACGCTGGGTGTGTACATTTGGTTCCGGATTTCTGCGGTATGTCAATGGCAGTCGCCAATGTAATTCTCGATGGTATCCGCACCCAGAAGCGTAGACAAACTGCACAACCTACCATGACAGGTCGCCAGTTGCGACCTCAGTCGGCAAAACCTTTACAAGATGGTCCCTCGCAACCTGATGTTCGGACATCATACGGATCTCCAGACAGTTCTAGGCCCCCTCGAAGTCAGTCCTATGGGCCCTCTTCTGCCTCTTCGTTGGAAGCCACTGAAGCTGCCAAGACCATGTATGCTCAGGGACAAACATCTCCAACACATTCCCAAAGGCCTCCTGGCCCTGATCGAACATCGTCTTCCTCAGCAACAGCCGCCGCAGCGGCAGCGATGGCATCAGGAAGAGGACCTCAACAACGCACTTCAACAGATTATACGACAGGTGGTCGTCCCGCTCAGGGCGGTTATTCTGGCGCACCCCAGCTTAACACCCACATTGAGGACCCCAATTTCAGTTCTCCGCCTCAACCTCAAGTCTCATCCCAGCCTAGCTATAACCCCGCAGCTTATGCTCAAGTTCAGATGGGTTATTCAGCTCAGCCTGTTCAGCAACAGCAGCAGCAGCAACAACAGCAGCAACCTCCGGTGCAACAACACGTGCAGCCCCCTGCTGTACAACAGAAACCACCCCAGCAATCTCCAACTCAACAGATGTACAGTCAACAGCCTGGGCCACGACAAGACCCAGCACCGCCCTCTGTTTCCGCTGCCGTCGTTCCTCGGCAAGGGAAAGCGGCACCCCCTGCCAACGAACCTGGTACTGGCCGTCGTATTGGATTGGACCACTTCAACTTCCTTGCTGTGCTCGGTAAAGGTAATTTTGGTAAAGTCATGCTTGCAGAGACAAAACAATCAAAACAGTTGTATGCCATCAAGGTTTTGAAAAAAGAATTCATCATTGAAAACGATGAGGTTGAGAGTACCAGATCCGAAAAGCGCGTATTTTTGATTGCGAACAAGGAGAATCATCCCTTCTTACTGAATCTGCATGCTTGTTTCCAGACCGAGACAAGAGTTTACTTTGTTATGGAATACATTAGTGGTGGTGATCTTATGTTGCATATTCAGAGAGGACAGTTTGGAACGAAACGTGCGCAGTAAGTTTGGCACTCGAGCCCTTATGATATCGTATACTAACTTGACTTCTAGATTCTATGCTGCCGAAGTTTGCTTAGCGTTGAAATATTTCCACGAAAATGGAGTTATATACCGTGATCTTAAGTTGGACAATATTCTTTTGACACTAGACGGACACATCAAGATTGCAGATTACGGTCTTTGCAAGGAAGACATGTGGTATGGATCTACCACCAGCACCTTCTGTGGTACTCCTGAATTTATGGCTCCCGAGGTATGAATCCCCCCCTTTTCTCTCTTCATTTCCACTAACAAATGTAGATCTTGCTGGACAAGAAATATGGTCGTGCAGTCGATTGGTGGGCATTTGGTGTGCTAATCTACCAAATGTTACTTCAACAATCTCCTTTCCGTGGAGAAGACGAAGATGAAATATATGACGCTATTCTTGCCGACGAACCCCTATATCCCATCCACATGCCTCGCGACTCGGTCTCGATTCTTCAAAAGCTGCTCACTCGTGAGCCTGATCAAAGACTTGGAAGTGGACCAACTGATGCGCAGGAAATTATGAGCCAACCTTTCTTCCGGAATATCAATTGGGATGATGTGTACCATAAGAGACTGCCGCCACCATTCCAGCCTCAGATCACTAGTGCCACGGATACGAGCAATTTCGATTCTGAGTTTACGAGTGTGACTCCGGTTTTGACTCCTGTGCAGTCTGGTTAGTGTTTAAACTCCTATCTATATTCAAGACGACCCACTAACTCGATTCGTAGTATTGTCCCAGGCCATGCAAGAGGAGTTCCGCGGCTTCTCATACTCGGCCGACTTTGTCTGAGTAAAGAAAATCTGCGTCGTCATTACTGGCAAAACAATGCCAAGCCAGGATTTATGACATCCCCGATTTATGAATGTGAATGGGAAACAAAATGCCAAACGCTCGGTTCGATGAATTACCACAAGAAATGACAAGGCAGAAAGTGACGAACAACGGCCCATGGGATGTGACGGGAGGGACGAAGATTACGAAACAAAACGTGTGAAGGATGGAGGTGTGAAGGAGAAGGTTCTGTCCAGAGTTTTATTTACAAAAATGGCCCTAAAATTCGTGATTCCCATTCATTTCGTCCTCCTTCCTTTCTAGACGGGATCAACCAAATTCATGTTCTTTTCTTTTGGGAGGCGACCCTTCTTTTTTTTCACAATAGCGGTCTTGTATGGGCCTTCTTTAATAGAATATTTCGGACTTTTCTCTCTCTTCAAGATGAGTTTTTGAGGTTTTTGAGGTGGATGTGAGTGATAGAAAAAGCATGAGGCGAGTGAGTGAGTTACCGCTTTTACTTCTGTTATTGTGATTTTGATTGTCAAAGCACACCATACAAAATATAGCCGTGCAGACCTACACACAGACTTTTGTGGGCCTCACAGGGTTGATTTTGGTGAGTACGCTTTGACAATCAGAATCGCAATAAAGGGAGACGAAGCGGTATGGACAGGAAGTAAGCCACGAGTAAGCCATAAAGTAAGCTGGGAGTAAGCTGGGAGTAATCCACTAGTAGTCCACGAGCAATCTACGAGTTAGCCAAGGGTAACTCATAAAATATATGTGACGGGGTTTTCAATTGGTGAATTTATATGGGGTCGCTTAATTCATAATGGTTGGGAGAGGTTTGCTCCTTTCCATCCTCGCTTTCACGGTCTCGCGACGTCAGTTGTCGCATCTGGCAAAAATGTGTCAACTTATGGTAGTACTTTAATTTCGATTCGGTTTCTACTTGTTGTAATTTGAAATTTTGTGGTGACTTCTTCTCCCCTAATATCCGTTTTATCAACGATATGAAAAGACAAAAGGTGGAAAGAGTAACACTCATAAATCTCCACGGTGGTACATCTCTCTCAAGTCATGAAAAAAACGAGAAATTTTCAGACCCCCCCAACCTTGTTTCCCTGCCCCGTCCCTCCCTCAAAAACTCCTAGATAGCAGCCACAACAACAAATACCTAGTAGCTTCGACCAAACATACACCACTCCTTAGCCAACTCCCCACACTCAGGATTAAGACACTTAGTCTCGCCCTTAACCAAGCCTTCCGGTTGCTCAAAGGGAATACAAAGACTCTTCATCCCCATACTAGGAGCCTTCTTTCCATCCAGTCCAATCTCCGCATCCTCTTGCTTACCAGTGGTCAAATCCTTGATCTTGTCTTCGCATTTTTCGCCTAAGCAGGAGGGGATGAGGACTACGTTCTTCGCGTCGAGTGCGGGGAGGACCTCTTCCCATTTCGAGATGACAATACGGTGCGCGCGGAAGGCGGCTTCGGCTTTGGTGTACATGTCTTTTTGGATTGTTTCTAGGAGGGCAGTAATGTCGGCTGCGAGAGTGGCGATTTGTATAGTTCCTTTTTCACCGGTGTCGCGACGGGCGTAGGCTACTTGGTTTTGCTCTGCGTCTCTAGGGCCGTACTCCAAACGTAGGGGAACACCCTTTAGTTCCCAGTCGTTGAATTTCCAGGCTGGGGTGTAGGAGTCGCGAATGTCGTAGTCGGTTCTGACGCCGGCTTTCTTGAGGGTATCTTTAAGATCTTGGAGTTGGTCGTAGTGTTTTGTCTTTGCTTCGGGGGTCGTCTTTTTGTTAATTCCAACGGGTATGATGATGGCTTGGAGTTTGGAGATTCGTGGGGGGAGGACTAGGCCTTTATCGTCGCCGTGGATCATAACCATCACACCGATTACTCGGGTGGAAAGACCCCAGGAATTTTGCCAGACGTGGACTGGAGGGAGGGTTGCGGCGCCATCCACCTTTGGAGAGGGATCCTCGACTGTGATGTCGAACATCTTACTGAAATTTTGACCGAGACAATGGGACGTTGCACCTTGAATACCACGTCCATTGGATGGAATATATCCTTCAACAGTTGTCGTATAATATCCTCCAGCAAACTTCTCCTTCTCTGTCTTTGTACCACGGACGACCGGAACTGCGAGCAATTCTTCGTAAACACCTGCGTATAATTCGAGAATTTCCCGAACCTCAACTCCAGCCAACTGCTCAGTCAAGTGTGCGGTATGTCCTTCTTGCCATAGAAATTCTCTAGCCCGTAGGAAAGGGGTTGTCTGCTTGGCCTCCCATCTGACTACACTGTTCCACTGGTTCAGCTTCAGGGGAAGATCTCTGTGACTTCGAATCCACTTGGAGTAGTATGGGTACATGACAGCCTCGGAAGTAGGACGGACAGCAACAGGAACCTCGAGATCCTTGTCACCACTAAGTACCATGTCAGTTTCTGCTCCTAAACATGGCGGGGTCAATCCTCCCCCTCTTCGCAATGGATAACTTACGCCTTCGTAACCCACGCCAACTCCGGCGCAAACCCCTCAACATGATCCTTCTCCTTCTCTAAACTCTTACTACTCAAAAACATAGGGAAACTGGCCTCCTCAACATCCATCGCCTCAATACGCTCCTGGAACCACTTGCGAATCGTATTCCATATATACATACTACTGGGTCTTAAAATAAAGAAACCCGAAATCTCATTGTAGTATTCGATCATCTCCGCCTTGAGTACGACTTCCTGGTACCATGCTGAGAAGTTCTCAGACTTGGAGACGGTGATGCCGATGATATCGTCTGCCTTCTTACCTCCAACGATGGGGAGGGCTGCTTGTTTGCTGGCTTTCGCGAGTTTGTCGGCAGCCATTTTTGCTTGCTTTTCGGCCTTTTTGAGAGCCGATTTGGAAGGGGGTTCGGGGGCTTGATCTGCCATGTTTACGCTGGGGGGATTGAGGATTTCCGTACGGTGATATTTGGTGTCGCGTTGTGAGTAATCTAGGTGACTCTAAATTTGGAGGAATGGAATTTACCCCTCCATAACGGAGTGGGGGCCGAAGAAAAGCCGACACGAGACTTGACCGGGGTCAGGGAGTAGGTAGCGGTAGTTGCACACTTGATTGGCTACTTGAGCTGTCTACTTTTTAACTACTGTACGGTAGTAGGTAGTCAAGTTTGAACTGTTACTTTGTTGAGTTAGCGTGAATATGGAATTACGTGGGCTGGCTTGGGTGGAATCGAGTAGTCTTAACACGTTCTCTCGGGAAATCATGGACAGTCATTTATTGAATTATGAAGCGTTATACTCTCGATGCTTTTACACAAATCTAGTTGCCCATAATATTACAAGCATCAAGTGTTCAAAGTTTTGTCCAGCTCCAAACACCCAAGTTAACAACTTATCAATGTCCATGTCCATCGTCCCCTCGCTGCTCCGGATCCAACTTGATCAGGGTATCTATTCTCATAATCGAAATGCAAGCCTCGACAGCCGACTTTAACTGTCTGATCTTGCTCATACTTGGCTCCAAAACACCAGCCTTGATCTCATCAACAACCTTACCGGCTGTCAGGTCAAGACCATAGTTCTTGTAGTTCTTCTTCTTGGCAATGGTCTTCTCGTCCTCGTTGGCATCGCCTTCTTGGATACGTTGGGAGAGGGCGTGTCTGGATCGGAGTTGTGCAACGAGTTCGGAGGAGTCCTTGGCTGCGTTGACAGCGAGGGTTTTTGGAATGACGAGGAGGGCTTGGGCAAATTCGCCGATAGCAAGTTGTTCTCTTGATCCAACTGTACCAGCAAATTCCTCAAGGTAGATGTGAAGGGCGGTCTCGACTGCTCCACCACCTGGGACGATGCTACCACTCTCAAGTGTTCGCTTAACGGCACAAAGAGAGTCGTGGACAGATCTCTCCATCTCATCTAACTGGTAATCGTTGGGTCCGCGAAGAATGATGGAAGCAGAAGTGTGGACCTTGGTTCCTCGGACAAGAATGCACTCATCGTCAGAGATTCTCTCCTGTACAACCTCCTCGGCGTGTCCCAAAGACGAAGCTTCGAACTTTTCATCTCCGTTCAAATCTGAAAGAGAGCTGATAAGAGTAGCTCCAGTTGCCTTTGCTATCCGTCGGAGATCTTCCTTTTTACATCTTCTCACAGCCATAGCTCCCTTCTCAATGAAGAGCTTGAGAACTAAATCGTCGATACCCTTGGTGGTCATAACAACATTTGCTCCTGCCTTCAAGATCATCTCGACTCTATCCATAACCATTCCTGCCTCACGTTGTCGGATTTGTTCCAGTTGTTGAGGGTCGTCGATAGTGATGTGAACGCCGAGCTTCATTCTTTCCTTTTGCAAGTTCATATCTAAAATGGCAATCTTTGCATCGGTGACTCTGGTTGTCATCGCTTGCGATGCAACTGTGCAGTTCAGAGCGTAACCCTTGATCAACATTGACTCCAAGGCTCCCTTTCCGTGTGCCTTGAGGATGTTGACTGCCTTTACTGGGTATTTGACCTCCTGTCGGTTGTTTGTTGACTTGACAGCTTGCATAGCATCCACAACCATATCCGCGAAGAAATCCGAGTCGGAACCGATAATTTTACTGGACATAGAGGTTTTGGCAATATTGATGAGGGATTCTCGGCCCAACTGGTCCACCTTGACACTGATGTTTTCATGCATGTATTTAACGGCTTCTCGGAGGGCTAATCGGTATCCGGTAATGATGGTTGTGGGGTGTATTCGGTTCTTCATGAGCTCGTTGGCTCTTCTCAGAAGTTCTGCTGCAATAATAACCACGGATGTTGTTCCATCTCCAACTTCCTTATCTTGTTGCTGTGCTAATTCGACCAAGATCTTTCCCGCGGGGTGTTCGACATCGAGTAAACTGAGGATAGTTGCGCCATCATTTGTGACTGTGACATCCTGCAAAGATATTAGCTGCCTATGCCATCAGTAGGCAGAGGATTGAGACCTACTCCAATATCATCCACCATCATCTTGTCAAGCCCACTAGGGCCGAATGAGGTTTTCACCACATTTGAGATGGCTTGGGTAGCAAGTACTGTTCCCAATAGTCAGTTTCCTTCTCTGCAGGAGCTCTAAGAAGCCATACCATTCTGGTCGCGAATATCCGACCCACTGATTTTTTGACCGCCCAGGACTAGGTTTTGTTAGCCAAAACAACATTTGAGAGCTCCGCAGATGACCTACACAGAGTTCCGGCGTTTCTAGGTTGTTCAAAAAGGGATCCCATTGTGATGTTGTGGTGTTGATTGCTGGCTATTGCTCTCAAAATATTTTGTCGCGAGGCGACGCGAGCTTTCTCAGCCAGTATGGGTCACGTGATAGGTGATGGTTAGCCAGCCTTATCTAGAAAACGGGGACTGCTTCTTCTAAATTCGATCACGATTCCGAATAAATTATCATTTACCTGGGTAGTTACGAGGTATGCATTCTTGCCATTAAATGGGTTATTCCATATCACGCCAGACCTGCCACATTTTCCTTGCAGCCATCAATCCATTGGAAGCTTGAAATACGCCCGATACCTGAAGATCCCTCGACACACACGAATCGACATGATTTGGTTGAATTTGATTAAACAGTGTTTGAACTCAGTGACTAACTATGTCAATAGATACAATCTTCTAAATTGGGCAATTGCACAATATTAAGTCTGAAATTAGCACCATGAACTCCTACGCCGTCCAGAGAGCTGTCCCCATCTATGGTAGACCCAACCCTGCAAGGTCCATCGTTACTCTCTTTTGTCCCTATTTTGCAATTATCCTCACTGCGTCGAGACTCTGTTGTCAAAACATACTCAAGTCTTGGCCCCGTAACAAATCCGCATGTCGTTGCAGTAGCTCGAGTCCGAGCCCTTTAGTGTTTTAAAGTTATGGGGAGATCTTTTCATTTACATGGCTCTCTTGTGCCAGTCCTCTGCCTTTCCAAACCCCTTCCAATCATACTTTGTGTGTCTCTCTGTTGACATTTTCCTACATGGTGCGCATAGGAGTTCTAAGGTACCTCAGCCAGTCGCACCGCTTCCCCAACATTCCGAACCAACACCTTCTACTTTACACTCTGCTTACACTCTTCTTTCTTGTCATCTCATAATTTTATCTTTCTCTATGTATAGAATTGCAAATGGATTCTTTCTTAGATCTTCTGAAGGAGAATGCTGGCAGGCGGCCATTTCTGACATTCATATTTGCCACCGTAGTGGCGGCTTTGATATTCCGCTTCACGAAAAATCACCTCGAATATCGTGTAAGCTAAGCATGACTTTGACTTGAAACCGTCTGCCTTCGAACTGACATCTTAAAGAGGGATATTGAATTTGGACGCAAACATGGCTGTCAAGTGAGTCCAAAACTCAAGATTTCCTTTCCTTGCGCGCCCTCCCTCTTATCTCATATCCTGGGGCAATTGCATTTCTCTCTGGGGGCATTTAGATGAGTTAGAAACTCGACATCCTAGGCCTTTCCAATGTTTCTGGAGAATTAATGTAAAGGCCCACGAAATTTTTGAATATCGTCTGTAAAGGTAGGCAGGTGTGCAAAAAAAAAGTTCAACTCTCTTACTATTCAAGCGCATATTTTGAAGTCAAGCTAAGACTAAGCCGTAGCCACCACCGGAACTCGTAAACCGATGGCCACTTGGGATTGAATGGCTGAGAAACATATGGGGAGCTAACTCTGAAGGACGTCTTCTGGATTTCTTCGTTACTGTTGCAAGACAGTATGAACCCCATAACATGGTCTCACAATATCTACTATTTGGACCGCGATCATTTCATATTATGCGCCCCGAAAATCTGGAGTCGGTTTTGAGTATTGATTTTAAAGGTTGGAATTCCACTCATCCGATGGATCTCTAAAATAGAAAAATGGTTGACCATATTTAAGATTACGGGTTCGGGCCGAGGAGAGACGTTTTTGCTCCCCTCTTAGGAAACGGAGTTTTTACTCAGGAAGGTGCCGCGTGGAAGCATTCTCGAGAAATGTTACGAAAACAATTCGTGCGAGCACAGTATCGAAATCTCGATAACTTTCAAGAACATGTTGATAATTTGATAGAGCAAATACGGTTTGATGACACCATTGATCTTCAACCTTTATTTTTTAGTTTTACTTTGGACACTACTACAGCTCTACTGTTTGGACGCTCTACATACAGCTTGAGAGCGGGTATTGACCAAGACGCAAAAAACAGGGTGTTTGCGGAAAGTTTTACTATAGCACAAGAGGGGTTATCTAACAGATTTCGGATGGCGCCGTTCCATAATTTATACAGACCCAAAAGGTTCCGGGATGCATGTTCAAACGTTCATCGCTTCGTCGAGAACTATATTGAAGAGAATTTAAAGTTGGATGGGCGAGAAGATGAAGCTGTGGACTCGCAAGGCTTCATGAACCAAGTTTCGAAAGAATCAGCTACTATGGAGGATCTTCGCGACCAACTACTTAATGTCCTTCTAGCTGGAAGGGATACAACCGCTTGCTGCTTGTCTTGGACTTTGTAAGTTTTCCAATCTCGGCCAATGTCTTTCTTGGGCCCGTCTAACTCACACTCTTTTTTTGACAGCCGTCTTCTTGCTCGTAATAATCTGGCAATGGCTCGGCTACGCAAGGAGATTTCTTCAGTTGTGGGTTCAAACTACCCAACCCGAGAGCAAATCAAGCAGATTCCATATCTATCATGTGTTGTGAAAGAAAGTGAGTATTCTAATTCCTACGTTCTTCTGTCTGATTTTGATTTCTTACGCTTTCAAGGTCTCCGACTCTACTCACCGGTGCCATCCAATAATCGGACAGCATTGAGAACCACCATCTTACCAGTAGGGGGAGGACCAGATGGGAAGAGCCCAATTTTGGTACGAAAAGGAGAAATGGTAACATATGGACAATACGTCAATTCCAGACTCGAAAGTTTATTTGGAAAAGATGCAAGCGAGTTTCACCCTGAAAGATGGGAAAGCGGAAACCTCGTTAGCTGGGCGTATTTTCCTTTTAGTGGAGGGCCGAGACAATGTTTAGGTGAGGATCTTGCGCTCAGTGAGTAGATTCACGATTCCTCGTTTCGCTTAGTGCAAAACCAACCTAATTCATTCTTCTAGTGGAAATTCAATACACGATTGTGAGAATGCTCCAAGCTTTTCCGGTTATATCGGTGCCGCACAGCGAGAATGGACCCGAGAGACAGAAGCTTACTCTTGTGTTGTCATGCGAGGATGGATGTAAAGTTAGGATGGGAAGATGATCCGTTCACTTGTTAGAGGTGCACAGCTGTATCACCAGGAACTGGCACCTCTACGAATATGTGATATCCAGTATGATTTGTGCTTATGCTTTGTGGGTGGTTCATTATTCATTATATGGAGAATCAAGCCACTCGTTATTGGATCGTTGAGAATCATTCTTTGAGTTTAGGATTTGATGGTTCGGGTTCTGCGTGTTATATTCTCTCGAATATATTCAATACTTCTCTACTTTACCATCTTTAGATTATGCACTTAAATTATATGGCTACCGTATGGTATGCTTAGGCTTCCTAAATTTCGATAGAAATCCCCATGTGAGTAAGCCATTGCTCCAGGTCATTTCTCATGCCACAGCGGAACCATCTCGTTCAATGTTTTCATTTTGATTTTCCAAATTATTTGTCAGAGATTCATGAGAAAGATCAGTAGACGGATCAATAGTTGTGTTTTGAACTTAGATTTCAGCCAACTAGTGTTCCATGTAATCTTCGTCTAGAAAAAGGTTGTCTACCTTAAAACCAGCAATTTTATTAGTTGATGAACAGAACGTGGCTCAGCCCCTAGAGACAAGATGAGCCAACACTATGTTCCTCCTCTAGCGTTGTTCACTTCTCGATATCCAAGAGGTAAGGGGTCGTCAAACATTGAAGCAGTTATGGCGTTAACACTCATTTTTTAATAAGGAGAAGTAGAGGAAAGCATAAACAAAGATTCCCCAAACACGCAATTCTCCTAGTATCGCTGAAATTTCGCTTCAGTAGGATTAGCCTCCCAACATATCGGCATTATTGTCAAGAGAAACATGTTTAGCTAAGTTGCCGATTCCACGAGAGCTTTGACAATCGACACGTTCGTACTTACCTACCTAGCTCGTTGTCCTAACGATATAAATTACCTCAGATGCTTTGAACGCCTTAAATTCCTGCATATTGACCTAAATTGAAGATCCATTAAGCTAAATTTTGTTACAGTTAGAACGACGAGAAGCTATGTAGGTAATAAGGTACCAACGCTACTGTTCACCGTGAGGGAGCCGAGGAGGCCTAACTTTAAGCGATGTTTTATTTCAGAAAAGGTAATTAGGTCATTCCTACACTGTAATTCTGGCAATTTTACACTGGAGCGAAGATAAACAATTGAGCGTCCGGATGTCGTTACCCGATATCGTATTCCGGGTTCTTGATGTAACCTTGGGTTGTTCCCCCACGATTTTCACTTTGCGGGGCAAGCACTTATACAATTAAACCCTCGTATTTTGAAGGGGAGAACGTGGAAAAATTAAACAGCCGTTTGCTAGAGATGGAGCTGGTTTTAGAAATAATCTATTTGTTTCGAATGTTCCTGCCTTTCAAGCAAAAGGACAACCCCGAAGTACAAATAGCGGGAATGGACTAGAACTCAGGTATCTAGCAACTCAAACCACATTTCTGACATAATATGGTACTAAAACTCTTTCTATTAGGACTTTGTGCCTACCAATCCATTGCAGTAGCCGTTAGCCCTAGCCATGCTGAAGGAGAGCAAGTTCTCAACAAACAAGCAATAACCAGTACCATCCACGCCATCGTTTCTCCATCCCTAACAGTTGGCTGACAAGTCATTGAAGCTGCTTTTAACTCCTACTCAATTGAGTTTTCTTATTGTCGGTATATAATTCTGGTGAATAGCACCTTGTACGAGAGCCTAGTGGATCTACATGCTTTAGGTCATGTGAGTGGCTTGCCACTCACATACTTAAGCTCGTAGAGTACCACCTCTCTTTACCTTTACTCTTCATACACGAATGAATACAAATAGAGATTATATTTGTGTATCACCTTTTACGACAACCAGGTCGTACCAACACTTATATGCAGGACTATGCTGGAAACAACACATGAGTTGACTCCCCATTTTACTTATCACTACTGATAATTATAGACCCTAAGCGACCCTCCAAATTTCTAGAATCTACTTCCATAACGGTACCCCCTACCGATACTCAGCTTGGCAGCCCATCTCTATAGGTTCCACGCCTGCCCAAGTCAAACCACTCTTTTACGGCAATTGGTTCATCGCTTCCGCACTGACGAGATGAAATAAACAGGTCACGCTCCTGTAAACGAGACTCGTTTTACTGACTGTTCTATCTATGAGGCTTCGAAACCTGTTTTACCGAGCGCTATAGCGGTAGTGAACCTCGATGTGTTTAACTCGACGATGGAAGAGAGTGAACGGCCGTTTATCAGTTTTTTGCTCCCCGCTGAAGCGGGTGTTAACAATGCGAGGGTTCAGAAATTGACTGCTAAGAAGGCAGAGAATATCACTTGGGCGAAGCAGCATATCTTGGCGGGGGGCACGACTGCGGGGGACCAGAAGCACTGAGAGATTGTTGGGAAGTGTTCAAGCGGGCGAACAGTAGAGGTCGGAGCTGGGGAGGCGGTGCTAGTTTCGTTTGTGGATTTTGAGTTAGGCGACGTCCTTTGGGAAGGAATGGGCATAACACCTGTTAGACCGCATTGAAGGCGTTGAAATCTGCGGAGACAACTCTGTATAGGGATGCATACGATAACCGAAAAGTACTGTAGAGAGTTAAACCACGAAAAATTTCTCGTCAAAGAAGGACCAAGAACTACGCACAACATTAGTCCTGTAATCGTTCACATAACTTAATAAGAGCCGTCAGCGTAGGCAACTCCTGACCGACTTTAGATTATAAATTCGAGTTTATCCAGCGATTGGTACCTTCGTACAGTACTCACCAAGGTACCAAGGTACCTCCGCACATTCCCTCATATGTAACACATCACATTAGCATATGATCCTCATAGAATTTCATTGGGGACCCCAGCAAGAGATGCCGAATTGAGGTCTTGACCCAAAGACTGATCCCTGAAAGGGAACAATGGTCCGGGCATAAAAAGGCACAGTAAAATTCAAACACCTGGTTGGTCCCAAACGACCGGGTCCAATATAAATCGGAGAATTACTGGTGTCCTACTGGCAAATACCTCACCCCACTGTTTTACCTGTTTTTAAGAGTGTCCTGGACGCAGAGGCGGCTTGTAGAACTGCTAAAAATCCTCAGAAATCAATGATCACGCTCTACCTTGGTATACTTGGCGCGAAAAACGGACTCTTTGAAGGCCCTCGCTAGATCGGATTACCTTCCAGGGTGACTTTGGTGGTGAAATCCGTTAAGTGTAGATCCAAGAGGTAAAACAATGGGGTGAGGCATCTGCCAGTGCGAAACTGAGTACCACGTCAGTCTATAATGTTTTTAGAGTTGATATGCATATACGGTCCGTACCCTTGTGCATGTGATGTTGACTAATAAAAGAGAGTTTTTCTCCCAGAAAATACGGAGGCATCTATTGATTCTGCAATGACGCGGAAGAACTGAAGTCGGTGTAGTCACTCTCTGTATCGGCTTCCTCCAAGGATTGGAATCGGCCTGGTTGAATTGCTGGACCAATGGATGTGCTGTTTTGCTCCCAGATAAGGAAGTCACAGTTGAGATCTGCCAGGAGGAAGAATTCATTGGTTACCTCCACTATTGAGAGAGGCCTGGGAGCAGTTATTCTGATCAAGTCGTACGAGTAAGTAGAGGGTAAATTCCGATGTAGTTAGTATTGTAATGTTTTGGTAGCGCCCCAAGTCCCCGATTTAGGATATACTCGCTCAAATGTAGTAAGTTTGCATAGTATACTGAACGACTACAAGGGTGTTAGCGTTTATCTTCAGCATTATGCGGATAAAAGATACCTCGATGGATACAGTGGATATCGTAAACCTGGAGATCCACCGTGACGAAGAAAGTGACTTGCTGAATAGAAATGCTAGAGTGGGCGCACCTCCATATCTATCTCCATTCAATATTGTAAATCTCCCATCCTGTTCCGCGTTATTGCTACCTCCCAATACCCAATACGAACCAATTCAAGATGAGAGAATACTTGCCCAGCGCAAGTATCACTGAACAAGAAGAGAGCATCGACATTTCCACTGCAGATCCCCTGGAAAGCATCAATTTCACCTTATGGGACAACAAACCACCAATCAAGGTTCCAAACCCTGATCTTTTCCATACGACAACACCCATTCCACCATACTTCTGGGGTGACCTCATCACATCTCGAAAGGGCGATTCCATCTTCCCTATCCACCAAGGATACCACGAAGCCCGAAAGCTCATCGGAGATGGAGGTATCCAAAGTTTAGACGAGCTGACAGACTTGGCAATCAAATACCTCAATGAAGTCTTTGGAGCAATGGATCAACCCGAAGCTCACGCATCGAAACACCTCGCTCGCTTAATTCTCTCGGATGAGCTTCAACAATGGAGAGGGGATCAACACAAAGAGGGCAGAGTGCTACCAAGCAAAGGATATGGTCTGAAGCCAGTTTCCAGGGAGGTCTGCAAACTTCTAGGAGCGGACAAGTGGCCACCTGCTCTGGTTACCCATGGTGCTCTCTTTGGCTGCGCCAACATGAATTTATTCATGGGAGCATATGATGCACGAACTCTCATCTCCAATTACTTGAATGATCTGGCGTTCTATTATGAGCATGGATACCACAAAATATTTCCTGGTTTTGAGGAACTTATTAAAGGCTCGCTTACCGATAAACACGCCTTGCATACTCTTGGTGGTCGCGAACGAAGAGTCTCAGCAGAGATTGGAATCCGGTATATCAAGGCCAAAGTTGAACTGGAAGAGAAATACAAAACCAAGATCTCTAATAGATCGGCAATCATGGACCGCCGCACAGCACAAATCGTGTCCCTCTGTGAGAGCAGTCTACTTGGAGTAGCTGGCGAAGCGAATGCGCGTGGATACGACGCTGCGGGTATTATGGCAGATATGGTCTTCAGCTGCCCCGCTACCGATGTTGTCGATGTTGGATGCGACTTGCACAATTCGGAGGTGGGTATTCTCCGATTCATTGTTTCTTTTTAACATTATTCCGGGGGTATTGAGACTTTTCTCACAACTTTCCACCTCCCTGCACCTTAGATATAAATACTGACTCGGGGATTTCCGTAGATTATGAACTCGTTTCTTAACACTGCCAATTTCACAGATACAGGTATCGTAACGGAGGAGGAGTTAAGACGTGTGTACGATGCTTATGCTCATACTGGGGCGCGAATCTTCGTGGATCGGTGGGCCGAGCCGTCTGCTCGTATGAATGCACAGCTGTATAAGTGGCACATCCTGAACGACAGACATCGATTCTATCGCTTGGCAGTCCTTGGTTACTCGAAGGCGAGAAGGGTCATGGGCGAGCAGCGTGAGGCGGACTTCGACGAAGCGTTCGATGAGCGTTTGCACACGACTGGCTTCAGCAGACCTTTGAAGTCCGCATGCGATGGTGGAGACCCATGCGACGCTGTTAAAAAATTAGCAGACCAAAGCGAGCTCTCTTCGATTATTTACGATGTGTGGTGGGCTTTGGTGACGGGTCCGATGGAATATGTTGCCGCTGGCAAGGTGAACCAGGAGCAAGAAGAGAAGTTGACCGACAAGCTGGGTTACATGCTGGCATTTGCATATTCCAAAGGGCTCTTCGCTGAGCTGACATGGTTGTGTTCTCATGCTAGTCATCATGCTTGGCAAGTCAACTACATGTTCGAGGCGGCGATGTTTGGAAGTCTCCTGGACAATGGAGCTCTGGGTGGAAAATTGGACAGAGCTGAGGCCTGAAGGCGCTTTTTTGAAGAACTTGGATTCCGTGGCGTGACTCATAAGAAAGTTTCTGGTGGAAATTTCCATTGACATTATAGAGACTTTGTTGGGTTGGCCATCTTCAGATAGCTTTGTCTGGTTTTTGGACAACGCCAGGACTTGGACAAAAAATACACATTAGACAGACAACAACAGAACAAAAACAAACATATAACTTTTGAACAAGCCGCCTAGAAAAATAATTTACAAAACTCTCGATGTGAAGAAATTATCAGGAATGCTTGAACAGGTAGATGAGGGGGAGACGTAGTCCAAAAAACTAGCAGGAACATGGAAACATCATTGTGTGAAACAGCTCCTCAACTACAAGCGGACTGCTATTTTCTTTTAAGGGGTACTCCTATTTCAATCTACCAGCTTTGCTCCATCGTAATACTAACGCGCAATAGAATATGAAGTAAGAATCAGGACACAAGCAATTTGGTCCGATAGACGAGTCGCTGGATAGAAATTAAAAGCGGTATTAACTCGCTCGTTGTTCCAAGAGTCCAGCACAAGCAACAAACACCCTCGAGTAATGGATCAATACTTGAGATATTGCGAGAAAACCTGAACAACGAGAGGTTTACTGACGCTTTCATTATCCGTGACGAACCTCCCTATATATTAAATTGGGTTTTCACAATGCTAATTGTACTTACTTACATGTATTACTCGATGATGACAATCATCCTCATGCACCTGGAGATACCAATCAAGAGTATTGGCAACAGGCTTTAAGGGGCTCCTCATAGCTAGTCCAGCCATACATGTCCCTTTCTCTCTCAATCTTGATAACTGGTATCTTCGTAACTGCGGAGTGGTTCTTCAATCTCAGAAGAATTCGATCATGGCATTCTTGTTTCAGCTTATTGACCTCGTCATGAGTGTAGTCGACATATGCTTCATTTGGAGCTGGTCGGTGATCGTAGAAACCGACGGAAACGATCACAATCAATTCGTCCAGACCAGAGAGCAACGGCTTCTTGGTGACAGATTTTGCTTCAATGCCAACCGTTTCATCGTCATCGTCAGAGTCGTACCCAGCTGTTGTTCTTCGAGGACGTCCTCGACCACTATTTAGGAATCAGCTGTTATCTGAGAGCTATGAGTATAGGGGAAGGGAAATCCACTTACAACAATGTATCCCAAACCCTGGGTTTATATTCTCCAATGAGATATTCATCAATCGCAAAAGACCTAACATTCCCGGCCTCTGAAGTCCCCTCTTTAAACAAAGACAAAAGAGTACTTTCAATGCCATCGTCATCACTCCTCAAAAGAATCGTATCCCAGGTCGGTCGGAACCAAATCCCAAACAGTCGTGTCTTTACTTTTTCGAAGAAGTCCTTCGTTCTTTCGAAAATTGATTTCTTTATGTTGAAATAATCTTCTTTCTTTTCGATGCTCTGCCATTGGGTGGGGTCTTTTCTTTCCTTCATAAGCAGATAGCGTTTCACAACCGACTCTGGCAAAAAGGCAGCAGCTTCTTCAAAGAGAGCCTTCTCCTTCTCCAAGAACTCAGCTCCGACCCCATCACAATCCCCATCCCATTCCACCCTAAATGCATAGACGGCCTCGTAGAACATCCTCATATCCGGAGACGAAAGATTTTGAAAAGAAGTCTCGTAATTTTCCATCACAATCTGACGCGATCGTTGGGAGACGTGAAGAAGTACGGGAGGACAACAAACGGACTGCATATAGTACCCCAGAAGGTGAGGGCCCCATGCATTGGAAAATGGATGCTCGGATGCGAATGAAGAGGTGAAATCAGACATATTAGCGACGTATTCTCCATCTATCCATCGTCCTTGCAGGGAAATGAGACGCGGTGCGCCGAGGGAGGTAACCCATATTTGATCTTGGATTTCTTGTGGGAGGTAGAGGAAGGGGGTGAAGATTCTTGGTGATGGTACCGAATCAATACTCTGGCTTGGATTCGCGTCCATTTTGATGTTGTCTAATTGTGGTTAGAATTGAGGTGTTGTCGGTTTGACGTAAGGTCGGCTGTTGCCCTCATAACACGTGATCAATATTTATGTATTTTATCAACATGGCGATACGTGGCAGTCTGCTGATCATTCACTGGCTTACTCGGCTTGAAAAGCTTACTGGTAAGAGGGTGTTCATGTTGCTGCCTGGTTCAAAAGTGCGACTTTTTATTTACTGCCACTTTTTCTGTCCACCAAGACTACATTCGCCAAGATTGTGTTAACAAGCTTTTATGAAAGCTAACAATTAGTGATTATTACTCGTCTCTGCTTCAGTCTGTGCTATTTGTGTACCTACAAACAAGTAGCCTTCTTACTTCCCGGTAGACAAGAGAAGCGATATTGCCGAGTCGTTCCTCCCTCAACTGAAGAACTCAAGGTCGCTTGTGGTACTCTGAAAACGAAGAGAAAGGGGTCAGATTACCTACCTATACTTGTCGTCAACAAGCGTTTCGTTTTTAAATTCTTAGTCCTCGATATCCGAGAATAGTCACTTGCCTACACTATACCTCCAAAACTTTACCATGCATCATTGGTTACAATCGCGAAGGTCATCAATTTCTTCTGCTCTCAATTCAGCAAATTAACGACTTGGGAAGAATTTAACATGTTAGTGCCGCCCGGAATATCTGTTGTCGCAGTTAGTCTTTGAAAAACGAGTGCCAGAACTCCCATAGAGCAGCATATACTCCTATCCTCTTGAAATTGAGTTATAATTGAATTTAAATGGATTGAATTGAATTAAATTGAACTAATACGAATCAAATACAAATTCCGTAAGTTTATATATATGAAATTTTCCCCATGGGGTTTGCCCATCCAGGTGCAGGTCGTTTGTCCAAGTAACTGTACCCCGCGCCCCACGTACCGCACCCCTGAAACCAGACTCGACTCCGGCGCGCAGGAGTCGTCTTGAAACGGAACACCTTTCCATTGTCATCACGAAACCAAACAATGTCTTCCTTCCTCTGAAACTTTGTACAAACGCTTTTGCACATTTGCTTTTGCTTTTCATCTTCTTCTTCTTCTTCTTCTTCCTTTCTTTCTCCTCTTTGTCATTAATCTTTGCGCATCATGTTATTCTCAAGGTCTCTTCTGCTGGTTGGCGCGACGGTTGGGTTTGCGATAGGAGAATACGTGCCCGGAAGGTAATTCCTCAGACCTCCTCACAAGCATTCAGAAACTGCAATACTGATTTCGATCTACACAGGGCATTCGATCGATTCTTCACGATATGGCTGGAGAACCAGGACTACGACAAAGTGGAAAAAAACCCCGAAATGAAGGCGTTGCTAAAGGAGGGCATCCAGTTGACGAATTACTATGGGCATACCCATCCGTCGCAGCCCAATTATATCGCGAGCATTGCTGGCGATTACTTTGGACTGAATCATGACGCGATAGTTCAGATGCCAGAAAACATTTCTACGGTGGTCGACCTCCTCGATTCGCGACACATTGAATGGAAGGGCTATTTTGAAGACCTGCCGGGCCCAGGGTATATGGGCGAAGGGAGTACTGCACTGGACGGATCTGGCTGGGAATATGTCAGAAAGCACAAGTAAGTAATGAATTGCTGCCAAATTATGCCAACGCGGTAGAATTGATATTAGCACGTTGCTGATTTGCGTAGTCCATTTGTTTCATTCGATAGCATCAGTCGCAATGGCACGAGACTCGCGCAGATTCAGAGCTTCACCGACTTTGACGACGATGTCAAGAGTAACCAGCTTCCTCAATACGCGCACCTTAGCCCAAACATGCTCAACGACGGGCACAACACGACGCTGGGATATGCTGCGGTATGGACCGATGCCCACGTCCGAATGCTCCTCAGCAAGCCGGAATTCATGAACAACACATTGTTACTTATCACCTACGATGAAAGCGAAACATACAGCAAGCCTAATAAAATTGTCTCTCTCCTGCTTGGGGGTGCTATCCCGAAGGAGAAAAAGGGCACGACGGATGATACGTTCTATACACATTACTCAATTCTCTCGACTTTAGAGAACAATTGGGAGTTGCCAAATTTGGGTCGTTATGATGTGGGGGCAAATGTTTTTGACATTGTAGCTCAGAAGACAGGATACCAAAATCATCCTCCATCAACTGTTGCGCCAGTCAACAATTCGTTATCTTACGCGGGGGCTCTGAACAGCGATCCAGCAATGTTCAAACCATACCCCCCACCAAACCTCCAATTGATCGGCGCAGGTGGAAAGGGTATTGAGAGGATTATAAACTTGAACTGGGTTGCAAGGTCAAGTGAATTGTCCCCGTATGATGGCAGTGGGGCAGTCTATGATGGAGGAAATGGAATTTCGGATCTCAATGCGCCACTTTATAAAGTGCAGGGCCCGGCGCCGAATGTGACTGCTGTTGCAACGCCTAGTTCTTCGCATACAAAAAAGTCGGCTGCTGGAAGGTTAAAAGGGACATGGGCTGGTATTGGATTTGGTGTTTTTGGTGTTTTGGCTATTCTTGTATATTGAGCGGATTGGGTGATACCAGTTTTTATAGACATTGAAAATTTCTTCTTATGTGTGTACTATATTCACTAGCGATAGGACCTTATGAGTTTCGTGCGCGAGAGATTGAAGGCGTTGAAATCGAGGTCCCTCCTTCCTTAAGTTCGCCCCCCTTTGCCCGCGATCGTTCTCTCATAGATATATGACGCGATTCGATTTAGGCAAGGTCGCACGCAAATAGAAGGGAAGGCACGATCCTAACCTCTGAATGATGATATTGGTTTTCTACCTACCTATAGTTCTAGGTGTGCTTTACATCTTCTCATGCCCTAAAATTGGCATATACATCAGTGGAATCTGTGAGACAAGAGGGATATAATCATGAATGATAGCCACCTACTTTTACTGATGACATTTATATTTACTAAAGGCTTCGTTTTAGCTCTAAATATTTTAGGTTACTACTTGATAATCAGTTACCTGTCAGATAGACAACTGAATTTGAATTTATATAAATGGCACTGGCTTAATGGGCGGTGAGACTGGCAGTAGCTTGAATAGGGACAGCTCTTCAGGGAAATTTCTAGGTTATTTTTGACTTGTTCTCCAACAAGCAGGAGTATTTTGATGCCGCTTTTACAGCCTTCGAAGGAGAGCACTCACGTGATACAAAACTTTGGATATAGTCCTGTTCTAAACCCACTATGAAAACCGTGTATAGATTTGGCAAAACCTACTGGATTTCGAGAGACGGTATGGCAAGTTCAATTGAGCGACACAAATCAATCTCTCATGTGCAATGTCTTCTTATCCAGTCCCACAAAAGTCATCAGGAACCAACGTCGTAAGCTTCGGGTTTTTAGAGATACCGCAAACAGGCGAGACAGTCAAGGGCATGATTCCCCGAAAGAATTGCTTATAATCCCCCTCGCCCTTAAGTTTCTTCTAATTTCCATTCTTTTCATCTACTCTTCCGTTTTGAAAATGTTGTTATCTCTCCTTCTCGCGTTTTTACTCGTTCCCATCACTTGCTCGGCTGGTCAACAAGTCCCACTGCCTTCACCCGATCACTCTGGGCCAGAAGACAAATATACACCCGATCCAAAGGATTCGCGAGAAAAAATGCGAATCACATTTTTAATGCTTTGTATTCTTCGTGCCGACGATGTGGCTCTTCGTTGAAGCACAATGGCATGTCCTTTTTTCCTGCCACGGTGCAAGCTAATAACCGATATCCCTAGTCCGTGCCCCGCCCTAGTGAAAACCCACCCCACCAAAATTTCACGATGCTATTAAAAAGTTATATATCTCAACAACCGCTCGTTAGAATTACATGCAATTAAGTATATAGA
>LKTO01000811.1:0-17759 GCA_001399465.1 Hymenoscyphus scutula
TAAAAGAATCTTTAAATTATAAATTAGCTCTACTAAAAATAATAAGCATCTTTCTAGTATTCTATATATCTCTACTTAAACTAGTACTACTAGAAGTACTACTAGCTCTACTTATAGAGATCTAGCTAGTTAACCTAAATACTAAGTATAAAGTTAAGAAGATTCTTAACTATAGACTTATTAGAGATAAGATTAAGTATTTAATTAAATAGTTAGATTACTTATATTTAGAGAATACTTAGAAACTAAAAGAGAATATTAGCTAGTATTTAGTAGAACTTAAGAAGTTCTATTCTTAAAACCTAAGTCTACCTATAGTATATAGTTAGTAGAATAAGCCTTAAAAAAAGTAGGATTAAGACTAAATCCTAGAGAAGTGTTAGTAGAGAAAGTGTTAGTATAAGAGAGTATACGATTATCTAGGGAAGCGTTTATAGCTATAGTAGTAGCCTTAGTCTTAGCTCTCTCCTTCTCTTATATTACCTCCTCGCGCTTCTTTTCCTCGACTATATCTAATTCTTATAGAAACTTAAAACTATAGACTATTATATTATTATAACGACGCTAAAGGAATTTCTTTTATTTATAAAGATATAGAATCTTCGCTATTACTTCTTCTTTCTCTTTCTTAAGCTTCTCTTTCTAGTAAGCTAGAGCCTTATAACTATTAAGAAATTTAGGCTTACTATTATACTATAAACGTCTAATGTAAATATATTCTAAGTAATAGATGTATTAAATACTTATAATATAACTATAACTATAGGTTTAGTAATAGAAACACTTTATAGTAGTAGGAAAACTATAGTTAATAATGTCGGTTAGAAGGACCTATTAATCGTAGGTTTTCTTAGAGGATATATTAAAAGAGAAAGAGGCCGACAGCCTCTAATTATTATTTCTTAGGTTATACTTAAGCGTAGAGACACGCTAGGCTAAGAAGAGAATAGTGTTATAAATTATATATATATATAATAAGTAAAGACTAGGTAGTATACTAACAGGTTAAGTACTATTATATACTCTTATAGTAATAGAGGACCGCTTAGACTAGCTAAGTAATCTAGAGATTTTATCTAGGTTAAATTATATAACTATTATTAATTAGTAATAATTAACTAAGTAACGCTAAGTAAGATTAGAATAATTAGAGTAATTATACTAATCAACGTAAGCAGGAAGGTTCTATATAAGACTAGCACGTCTACTATTAGATAGAAGCTTTATACTTAACTTAATATTATATTATTATTACTACTCTAATAGCTTTATAGTTAAGTAACAAGTTTACCTCTAAATAAACATCTATTCCGCGATTAAACCTCTTTATAAGAATAAACTCTAGCGATACTTAGTTACCTTAGTTAGTTAGTTTAAGAATCGTTATAATTAGCTATAAAAGAATAGATATACTAATTTCTAATTTACTATATAATATAGAACTACTTTAAAATATATCGATTAGTAAGAAATAGAAGATTAAAGATTTAGAAGAAGTCTTTAAATAATCTAGATTATATTTAGTAAGTAAGAGATAGAGATATACTTATTTATAAAGTTTAAAATATAATTAAAAAGATTTAAAATTATTTTTTTAAAAAAGAAATACTTAAACTTTATAAAGAGAAGAAGAATATATTATACTAAGCTCGATATTAAATATTTTAGAATAGTTAAGAGAAATACTAGAGCTCTAAAGATAAGAGATCTAAACTCTTATTAAGAGAAATTACTTAAGAAAGTAGAGAAGTTCTACTATAATATAGAATCTAACTAGAGAGAAACTAATAAAATAATCTAGCGAATAGATAAAGCGATATAACGAAACTTAAACTACTTAATAAAAGTAATCGTATTACTATTTAGAATATAAATATAAGGTTTAGTAATTAATTATTTTACTCTCTAATTAATTAAAAATACCTTAAATACTCTCTAATTAGAGAGTATTTCTATTATAAAATTAAGATATTTTTTTTTAATTTATTAACTTTCTTACTCTTCGAAACTAGTTACTACTAACTTTACTTTATACTAACCTTCTTTTAACGAATTAGAACGAATATAGTATTATATAGAAATTATAGCTTACTATTATTTTAATTTTCTAACGCTCTAGAGTAGGTTAACTACTAATTCCTCTATTATAATATTAGTAATAGCTTTATCTTATTTACTATTTTATAGTTAGTTTCTAATAAGACTTTAGATACTACTCTCGATTTAATTAAATAGTCTTCTTCTTATAGTAGTAGTTATAGATACTAATTATAAAACCTCTAAGTTAATAAGTCTTATATCTAAATTTACTAAAATTTAGATATAAAATATATAAAAAAATAAATTTTAACTAATAGTTATATCTCTATTTTAATAAAAATACTCTCTAAAAAAGAGAGGTATATAATTTATAGAGTATTTAAGGTATTTTAATTAATTTAGATAGTATTTAAGATATTTAGAATTAATTAGAGAGTAAAACTTTTAATTATTATTAGATAAATTTAAATTATATTTTAATTAGATTATAATATCTTTTTAGAGAATATTATAGTATTATATTATAATAATACTACTATACTTACTAGTTAGACTAAAAATAAAAAATATACTTAGTGTTAGAATTAGAAGTAGTTATAAAGATCTTATATATATAGGATCAGAGGGGTTACTAAGTTATATAGTACCACTAGAGACAGTGTAGTCTCAGCATAATAGTAACCTCGCGTTCTTAGCATTGATTACTAATACCGCGTGTATTGCTTTCAATATCTAGGAATTCATTTTCAACCACTCTGTCAAAACTGATTCTGGGATTCCCAAAGGATCCCAGAAGTACGGGTCCGAGTTTGCCAGACCCTCTCCTTCCCTGTTCATATTTTCATCATATGAGGCATACATGCCATTGATATATTGAGCGGAAGGAGGTTCCGTGTTTGGAACACCACCGTATTGCTCATAGTGTTCACTAACAACTTCGCCTGAACTTGGAACGGGCTGAAAAGTAGCTTTAGAATCAACAACAAATGCGAACTTTATTCTCGCATCAGCTGCCAGCTTTCATGTCTCGGACATTTCTTCGAGTGCCGAGTCCAACAGTGGTAAATCTGTATCCACAATTCCCGAGTTGCCTGGATTTTGGTTTCGAAAGAGAGTAATCGTGACGTTGATAGCCATGATAGCACCCAGTACAAAGACAATAGGAGAATTTTTGAGTCCATGCTGTTGTTTAAATCGCTGGAAGATAGATTTCAAGTCTTCTTTGGAGCCTCGGCAGATATCATATGAGACTTTGAACATCCCGTCGGCCTCTGATGAAGGAATCGTTGGTTTCATAGTGAGAAACGGTCGGTTTAGGGAAATTCTGGCGCTGTGGTACAATACACTGACATATTCAGACTAAAAATCCCCTATTCACAACGCGGAAACTTACTGTAGTACTGACACATTCGGTTTCACAAGGCCTGATGGCGACGCCCACTTTTTCCAACGCATATCGCTTGGGAGGCGCTCGTACCAGCTTTCCAACTTAGCATTCATTTCGTTCAGCGATATCTCAGTCCATTGCTGTGACTCTTTGTTTCGTGGCGCGAACATTCGAGAGAGCAGTTCTTGAATGGTACGTCCAAGTGCAACGAGTTGATTGAAAACTAGAGTTAGGCGAGGCACTACAGGTACGATTTCCTGGAGATGACCAAATCCCTCTTCTTCTAACCATTTGTTTACCAATGTATATTGGCTATCTCACAAAATGAGGTCAGTCAGAAGACTCTGTAGCGACAGCTCGGTTCAACAGAGGTAGAGATATCTTACGGTAAACGCTCGCATGCATCGACATCTGCATCATTTTCGTGTATAAAGGTTGGCCACCCTAAAAACAAGCTGAACAGCCTACATATATTTAGCAAGTGATTTTAGTGGTGAAAAGCCACCGTACTTGTCTGATATATAGCAGCCCCAATATATTCTTTTAAGGACCTCGTGATTTTGAAGTGGAGAAGCTAAAGAACTGTTCGCGTGCCAGTGCTTAGGATCTCGCTGGAATCCAACATCTTGGCCCATTCTGAATGCCATACCTGCGAGCATTAATATGATTTACGAGTCCCCATCCATTCCGGACATACTTGAAAAGAGCCAAGCTCTCGAAAAATTCTCCTTTGCTCAACTCATAGAACGCACAACAGAGAAGCGCCTGAACAGAGGTAAGATGCGGAATGCCTAATCCCTGGGAGAACAGCAGGATATGTGCAGCTGCTGAAAAACTCTGGGAGTTTTGCTTTATTGACGGATTTGAGGACATGCATGCCCCAATAGCACATATTGCATGAACTAACGCAGGAGAACAAAATTGGCCGACTCCTGAACTGCTTTGGTAGTCGAAGAGAAACTGTTCACGATGGATGAACATAAATTGGGAGTATTGCCAATGAAAAAAGAGTGCAATGCACTCGCTGAAAACAGGCCCTGAAAGGTTATGGTTGATAGCCAAAGTTTGAGGCAGCGATGGTGTGCTTTGTATGCTGTGTATGGCTGGGGTTTGTTCGGGTGGATTGGTAGCAAATATGCTGGTTGGACCGTGATAGACGAGTGATCCTGTTCAAGAATCAATCACCGTAGATTCTTCGGGCTGGTGATATTACCGTGCTCATTTTCCTGAAAGGAAGCGTTCCTCGATTCCTCGAGCTGATTCTGGGCAACTGCAGAACTGTTTATAGTCTCGGCAGGAGAGAGATGATCTCCGAACGAAATTTCAGCAATGATCCCGTCTCTCTCGTTCTCTGAGGCAGACTTTAGCCTCGACATGAACATCTCAAGGTGAGCTATCCGGCTCTCCAAGGTCGTGACATATTCACGTGATGCTGGTAGTCGCTTTGAATTGTCACCTCGAAACTCGCAGGTGGCTTTTGCCATGGTGCAGCTTATGCACGGTTCTGTACGAGAGCATCTTATCTAATGAGGTTAACATTCTGTCACTGGGGCATAATTGATTTGTAAAACCTACCTTTCTCCGTTGGCATCGTTTGCACCTTGTTGGTGTCAGAAAGTACCAGAGGGCAAGCTGATTGGGGGCCCGATTCATTTACGAGAACTTCATAATATTCAGCATATTCATGTCTCGTACTTTGTACTACCTAGAGAAAACACAGGTTGGACGTTGAGATGTCTCCCTCGGTGGAGTTGCATAGGTGGGGTTTGGTATGCTTTAGACTAATACTACCAACTTCAGGGATGTACCCCGTGGATTCCTAAGCCAGCGACTTTCCTGCCAAATTCGAGCGAACAATCACCTTTTAGGATGCTCACTTGCATTATTTGTGATTCTATGACATTTTTCATAAATAGTACCTAAATGTGGTAAGCTAGGTCACGTGCTGAGGCTTTAGTGGGTGTCGTTTATTAAATAGTTACCTTCCTTGGAACTCCTCTCTCTCTGTAGTCAATCCATTCTTTACTCCGCGTACCGCTTTAAGCGTAAGTCGGCACAGAAAGGCTCGTTTCCGAAAGACTCTCCGAAAGGAGCACTTCATACACATATGGAAAAAAAATAGATCATCGCTAGAGGTGCTTGGCCTTGAATCAAATTTCATTTATGTAACTTTTATCCCCAAAATGCTTCCTTCAACTCATCTTTTGGAGCAGGATCCATTTTTAAACTCTTGAAAAACCCCGCCTGCATCCTCAGAATGGGCTGCAAAGTCCAAGTATTGTAGGCCAAAACATAATTCTCCTCTTTTGGATCCCTTACGGTATTGAAGAGATATGGCGATTCCAATTTACCCTTTCCTTCGTTGACTTGCGGCTCCCAGTAGAGATGTAACTTCCAATCCCGCCACTTTATCGCTCTCAGATCGTTCTTGATGTAAAACAAGAAGCCGTCTCTGAGCGACTTCGTGTTCAAAGGATCCATGAAAAAGCTTAATTGGTTGATTCCGTCGATTGGTCGGTCGTCAGGAATTGGTGTCCCTGTGATACCAAGGATTGTGCTGAAGATATCGGTGACATAGACAATTTCGTTAGACGTGACGTTAGCTAGCACACAGCCTGGCCAGCGTATGATGAATAGAACTCGTAGACTGCCTTCCATTGCTGTGTGATAAGTTCCAGACCAAGGCCCAGCAGTTCCCCTGTATGGTGGACGAAATTCTGGCCCGTTGTCTGATGCAAAGATCACGACTGTATTGTCGGCCACACCTAAAGAGTCGATATGGTCGAGAATTTGTCCAACTCGATAATCCATCTCAGCCATTGAATCTGCAAACTCTCCATGCCCCGTCTTTCCAACAAAATCAGGATGGGCCAATGTTGGAAAGTGGAGGTGAACCAGCGGATGATAGAGAAAAAAAGGTTGTTTTGCCGCCACTTTGCGACTCAGCCAATCCTTTGAGCACTCTACCAGTGTTTCGTCGATCAGTCTTCTTTGCTCGAGATCGTACACGCAAACATTCTCTGACTCTGAACCGGCTGTACCTTTTATAATGTATGGAATATCTGCAACGTCGGCAGAAAATCCTAGGGACGATGTGAACTGAGTTTCGTCTGTCGTCCTTGGAATGCCGTACCATTCGTCAAATCCCCGGTCAGAAGGGTATCGGCCAGAAATATCTCCCAGATGCCACTTTCCGTGATGAGCGCTGACATATCCAGATTTCTGGAGTCCTTCTGCGAGTGTGATTTTCCAAGAGGTCAGGCCCTGTGGCATTCCAGCGGGCACAGATTGAAGACATCCCGTCCGAATTGGATGCCTACCAGTCATGAGCGCAGAGCGGGTAGGGACGCAATCGCTTTCGACATTGAAGTTGTGAAGAAGTAGGCCTTCCTTTGCGAATGCGTCGATTCTGGGAGTTGCTGCACCGCGAAGAACCCCTCCACCATAGCAGCCAAGTTCTCCCCAGCCTAAATTGTCGGCGAGAATTAGGACCACATTAGGTTTTTCGTTAGCTGTTTGCATGTCGATTGAATCTTCTAATGTTCAAAGGAAAGTATGGTGGAAAGTATTGCGTGGAAATAGTGAAGTAACTCAGATGAACCAGAAATGAGAAGCAAAAGAAAAGGAGGTGCCAGTTAAGTTCCTTCACATAAGCAGAGTCAAATCCCCACTATATCTCCATACTAGCTACCGTAATGCAGACAATGTTGAGTACTCCTTGCATCCGTATCCGATGTTGATAAGAAGTAGAAATGAGTGCGGACTTTGAGTCCTAGCTCTCCTGTCTCCAAGGAGGGGAAACCCGCACGGGAGACAACATACCTGAGGGCTGTAGATAGGAGATTTATGACGGACTTCAAATCCATCTCAATTTCCAAGGCCACTCGGCCGAAAAGAGGCGTCCCAGCAATGATTATTCACGAGTTACTCGAAAGATAATCCACTAGATGGTGTATCCCAATGCATGGGGGAAGGGTGCACGGTGCACGGAGTTGGGTTCCTAGCGTAATATGTTGGTATCCACCTCCACGTCTCGATTACTCCTTTACCATGCGGTAGACAATCGATGCCTACTTCGATAGGTATCAACATGTTGTCAAGAGCAAAGTGGATTGATATCCTCTCTTGCAAAGATATCGGATGTAGCACGCCATATCCAAGACGAATCGCCGACTTCTTTATATAGAGGAAACAAATCGCTAGACTGGACTGAAAAACTATCCACTTCTAGCACTTCAAAACACAGAGCCGATCTCATCACTTTATAGCTCTCTGGACAATTCAAAAGAAGCCAGCATGGAGGAAGTAAAAAGTACTGTGACTATGGGGTCGGAAGCCTCAGTAGTTCGAGTTGATGAGCAACAACAAATAGATTGGAACGAGGAAGAGGAGCGTCGAGTTCGACGCAAGTAAGTACTATGCCTAAACTTTCTGCGAAAAAGCACTCACAAAATTGGTAGATTGGACTTCGTTCTCATGCCTTTGCTATGCCTTGGATTCTTCGCACTACAACTCGACAGAAGCAACATCTCCAATGCCCTGACATCTACGATCACCAAGGATCTGGGAATAACTTCTGATGAAGTCAATAGTGGCAATCAGCTTCAGATTGCAGCCCTCATCGCCTTTGAGATCCCCTCCAACATCATGCTACAGCGATTTGGGCCGCCGATATGGATAACGTTTCAATCGCTTGCCTGGGGAATGGTAGCGCTGTTCCAGGCGTTTGTCAAAAACAAGGGATCATTCTACGCAACCCCAATTCTGCTCGGGATGTTTGAGGCCGGGTACATGCCAGGTTGTCAATTTATCATGGCCTCGTTCTACAAGCGAGACGAGCTGGCGATGCGGACAGCGATTTTCTATTTCGGAAACTACCTTGCTACTGGGACAGGATCCTTGATTTCTGCTGGAGTCTTACAGCTCGAGGGAACTGCTGGGTTGGGCGGGCGGCAGTGGTTATTCATCAGTGAGTGTCTCAAACTTTCCTATGACCAATGCTTAATGCTGATAACTCGACAGTTGATGGCATTTTCACTGTTATAGTTAGTCTGGTATTCTTGTTTTTCCTTCCACATGGTCCACACAAAACCACTGGTCTGATTCCAATCAAATTCCTCGATGTTTTCACCGACAGAGACCGCCACATCCTCCACTCGCGTGTTATCATCGACGACCCCTCACAAAGAAGTCGACATGACCGACATCAAATTTCCAGAAGTGATAGCAGCACTCGTCGACTACCGCCTCTGGTGTCATTTCGTCATCAACATTCTCTCGCTTGCGCCCAAAGGCGGCTTGCAACTCTACTCGCCAAGCATTATCAAGAAACTCGGCTTTGGAACCACTCGCGCGAATGCTCTGTCCTCGGTATCGAGCTATGGGGTCATTGTCTTATCATACCTCATAGCTTTTGCATCTGATCGTACAAAGATGAGGGGACCCTGGTCTATCCTAGCAACCTCTTACTGCATGATCTTCGCAGGCGTGCAGTACGGCATGACGTCCAGCACGAAAAAGTGGGGGGAAATATGCCATCTTCACACTGTTAGGATCTGGCAATGCGCTCACTCAAGGCCTAAACGATGCATGGCTGAGCAGTAACTGTCGAACGCCTCAGCGCAGAAGCATTGGTCTCGCGATGGTCGTCATGGGATCAAATATTGGTGGTCTGGCAGGCCAACAGCTTTTTCGCACAAGCGATGCGCCAAAGTATACCAATAGATTTCTCGCGGTCTTGTGTCTGTATGTTGCATCTCTGGTCATGTTCTTGGTCCAAATTGGAATCTACTATCAAGGGAACCGTAGGCTGGCGAAGGAAGAGAGTGTTGCTAATGAGCTGGGGGAGGATCAACAGCAAACTGTGGGATGGAGGTATGAGCTGTAGTTTTCCTCTCGTGATCCTCGTCAGAATTGATGATATAGTAAGAAAACGACGAAGAAAGATTACATTAGAGTATTTCGATAGGGAAAGTAATTGACTTCGTCAAATTCACATCGAATTTGGGGATCTGTCCCGTTTCACACCCTCGCTTAAATTCAGAGTAGGAGCTAGTTTATCACCGGTGAAAAGGTACTCTCATGAAACCTAAGAATGAAAACAACAAGCCCACACACTTTTATCCTTGTCTGAATTGTCCTCCTATTATATGACTTCGCATCGTCCTGTTCAGTCCCCTTTCCCGCCCCAAGGCCCGTTGTTGTCCCCGTCCCCGCTGTTGTTCCCGTCCCTGTTGTTGTTCCCGTCCCCGTTCCATACTCCTAATCACACTCCTACTAACCTCCACAACCCCCTCAACAACCCGATCAATCTCCACGCTATGCCCGATCTCAAAATCACGCGAAACTCGATTTCTGAGTCGTTCATCCCGTTCACTCAAGACTCCCACAGTTTTCACCAGACCCTTGAGTTGTTTCCTCATCCGTCTCCTAATTATCCACATTATAATCCGAAAACAATAGTAACGTTCAAAAGGGGGGAAATACATACTGCTCACTCCGCATCTCTTCAAAAAGATCCGTCATATTGCCCGGGGGATCCGGTTTTTCCACCACACGATTCGGCGAAGCTTCAATAGCAATCTGAAGCAAAATCATCAACATAGTAGTCTTCACCCTCTCCATCCAAACACACAACTCCTCCCTCTCAGTCCCCTGCATCATCCACTGCGCGCGTCCGACGAAACTCAATCTCGTCGATCCCGGTTTGACTCGAGGCTCTACATCTACGAGCCTCTTGATCAGATGTTTGCACTGCAGTGCTAAACAGGAAAGTACCTCGTGGCCGCCTAATCGTTCTATAGTAAGCGAGTCTTTATGTTTGTCAAAGTGGCCCCGGATAGTGAGGAATGAGGAGGAGATGGTCGAGCCAAAGAGGTCGATGTGGGAGGCGAAGAAATCGACGTCCTCCGCGATTCGGGAAATACCCGTCTCGGAAGATATCCTGTACAGTTTGCGCGAGTAGCGGGCTAGATTTGTCCCAGCGTGACCGATAGCTATTATGGATGCCATCATGGAAATCGGGTCTGCCATTCTGCCCCCTTCATAGCCATACAGCTGGACGAATAGGTTTTAGGTGAAGGTATATGGTTGGAAATACGCCTGCGTATATATTTTTTGGCTCCGATACACAGCATATGCGGCATCTTATTATACGAGGGTGTGTATGGTGCGATGTATGAATATGCATGTAAGGATGAGGTGCATTACTGTAACATATAATGTCCTGCTATGATAAGCTTTCATTGGTAGATTGTCTCCGCTTACTTTTTGCTCTCTCGCATCGTAAACGCTTACTATTTTATCGACGAGATGGAATCTCTATCTATATCGTACCTTATTAGAAAAGTAGAGTATAAGAGACACTTTAAATGACCTCTCTGCCTTAGCTATCTAAAAACAGAATATAATCCTCGAACTATCTAAATAATCCTTAAATAGAATAATTTCTAAATTATTCTAAACGATTTAGATAGCCTTTAAGGTTATCTAAATATTCTTAAATAACCTAGAATTATTCTAGAATTTAGACTATATAGCTTTATAAGAAGCTTACTTAGTAAAGTTATACTACTTCTATTATATAATAAGTAGTATAAATAAGAAATATTTAAGTACTTAGATAGTACTTTAAGTAACTTAGAGTAAAGTAGTTTTTATACTAAAAGGCCTCTAGAATAAGCTTAATTTAATAGATAACTTTATATATAAAGACTATTTAAAACTTACTATTTAGACTATTTATTCTCTTAAGTACTACTAGAATTAATTCAACTATAAGGCCTTTTCTACTAAGGATTTTAATTAATAAACCTTTATAAAAATAGTATTAAACTTTATACTAACTATCTTTAAGAGATAAGTAGCTACTCTATAGTTTTTTTTTCTAACTTTTCTTATCTTTTCGTCTATTATAGCTTTATTAATTATACGAATAGTCTAATTAATTCTAATAGTACTTAAGAGAATAGAAGTATACTAGTAGTTCTTAAAAATAAATAAAGTATAGAGATACTAACTAATAAGTTATCTTTAATTAAAGGTAGATAGAGTTAGAAAAACACTAGACTATATTAAAAATAGATAAAACTAAGAATTTTTTTTAAAAATAACTAGTATAGAATATATAAAAGACTATTAAAAAGAGTAATTTTTAGTAATTTTTAGTCTTAAAATAGAAGAGTACTACTATTTATAAATCTCTACTATAGTATATTTATATACTATAATATAAAGTTCTACTAGATTATTTATACTTACTATCTATTTCTTTTCTCTCTTCTTTCTTTCTTCTTTTTAATCTCTCTTTTAGTAGAGTTAATATAGCTACTTTAGAGTACTAGTTTAGCCTAGTCTTTACTATTTAAGTAGAGTAGAGTAGTATCTATAACTCTACTATTAATAAAACAGTCTATTCTCTTCTCTAATAAGATAACCTATTTATCTATCTACTACTTTACTATAGCCTCTCTAATATAGTATATTATATATATATATATATATATATATATCTATATCTAAACCTTCGCTTAAAATCTCTTAAACCGCTTAAAACAGCTTAATAAAATTAAATAAATAAATTAAAGTTATACTATACATTTCTATAATCTAAGAATAAGAGAATATTAAAGAATTAAACCTTCTATTTATATCGCTATAGCTTATTACTAACTAACTATTATAAAACTTCATCGCAAACTATTGAAAGCACAGCCCTGGAAGAGATAATAGCATGATCGCAGAGAAATTCTTCCATGTAAATTATTATACCTATACCGCACGCAGCAACTAGTAAACTGAGGCGACAAATCAAACAACAATCTAGTATATCAACGCCCCCTAACTAGGTGAAACGCTAAATACACACAAGGTATCTCATATGCTCATTCAGAGTGTGCGAAACACTTGCGCCAAGCCATGCTAAATTTAAATAAGAAAAAGATATAGATCCTCTTTCCTTCATACAGAAAAACAAGCTGCATCCCATACCAAAGAATCAATCCATCACCATATATGCAAATTTTCCCTTCTTTCCACATCAAGCTATATCACAATCCCACTTTCTCGTCCCGCGCTCGTCCTGTTCAATTTTCGTTTCAATTTCGGATGTATGGTCGAGATCAGAAGTTACTCGAGGCATTAACATTCCCCCTCGCAGGATTATGATAAGTCTCCAGCGTACTCTGGAACGGATTCGACGCAGGTCCAGCAGGAGCCCCCACCGGTTTCTCACCCGGTGCACTACCAGTACGGAATCCCATCAACCCATCACTCTCATCCACATTCTTCTTTCGGCCCCAGATTCTCCAGGCTACGACGAATAATCCCCCAAAGATCGCGGCACCACCGATTCCAACGACGAGACCGATGATCAGGTTTCGGGTTTGAGGTTTCATACCGGAGGATTTGTTTTCGGGGGAATCGGCGAGGGCTTGGTTCGAGGCGACCGCTGCCGAGGTGGCGGCGGCGAAGGCGGATGTATCGGTTGAGGAGGAGAGGGAGGTTACGGCTGACCCGGAGATGGTTTCGATTATTGTTTGCACATTGACGGTGGGTGTAATGGTCGCGATATCGATGCTAGCCGTGATCGTCCTACTTGCCGAACTTGAAGGACCCCTCGTTGCCGACGGGGAATTTGGAGTATTGGAGGGACCAACGACATTGGTACTTGATGGTGGTGAGTCGGTCGAGGATGCAGGCGTGCTTGGAGAGGGCCTGGTGCCGGTGTTTGGTGCTGTTGTCGTTGGGGAGGTTGGAGTGGGGGTTTCGGCGGCTGGGGAGGTGGGTGTTGCGCTTGGTCTTATTGAAGTTGGGGTGTTCGTTGGGGCATTAGGGGAGGTGGTGGTTGGTGCTCTTGAGGAAACTGAGATAGGTGTGGTGCTTGTTTCTGCGACTTGGACAGAGCCGGACGCTGAAGAGGATGCTTGCCGGGCGGCGAAGAGGTTTGCTCCGTCGAGAAAGGTCGCCTGTGTTGTGATGGTGAGGAAGGCGAGGACCGACACCAGGCGAAGTTGTGAGGGGGACACCATCGTGAGATGTTGTCGAGGAGAGTTTGGATGTTGACGGAGAGTTTGAAATTGTCCGCGATGGTGTTGTGTAGATGGTGGTCGTGTCAATGGCGAGTGGTGTTTGTTAGAGCGGGTCCTCCTGGATGTTCCGGGTTGTGTCGGATTGAAATTGATGGGAGATGCGGGAGGAGAGTTGGAGGTCGTCGGGTGACGAAAGAAAGGGAGAAGGAACGAAACAAGCGAATGTCCGGAAGTGTGAATGGGTTTGGGTATTACGAGGGCAGTAAGTGGTCAAATGGGTTGTAAACGAAGGAAGAGGTGAAGATGTGAAGATGATGAAAGTGAGTGTGTTTGTAGTGAAGGAGAGGATGGAGTGACGATGCAGGGAGAAACGAGATTTGTGCAAAAGGTCTGTCGTGCACAAGTGTCGCAAAAATTGCTTCCCTACCGCAAGAATTAAAAATAGCAACGCCGCTAAACCGAATTAGGACACCTCTCACCGAACGGGCATTCAGATCTCACAGAGCAAGCCACAACCGCACCTGATCTGGAAGCGCTGAAGAAGGTTGGAAGGCGGCTGATGGGCTGATGCTCGTATATTCTAGTTGGGGTGGTTGGGTTGGTGTTGGTGTTGATGTTTTGTTGACTTTGTCAAATCAATCTAATATCTCGACCACAGCCTCTCACAAACAACTCCCTCGACGACCACCAAACTCTTCACAAAAACCCTGACAACCCTTCCTCTCTCCGCACTCCCAAATCATCCGAACACCCGTCTCGCCAACCATCTTTAAATTGGAGAACGAGTGGTCACTGGTTATGGTGGAGAGATGATGGATGATCACGATCAAGGCATAAACGCGGCCACTTCTTCTTCCTCCCTCACCAATCATCACCATCCTCCTACTCCACAATCACACACCGAGTCTCCAACTTTTCAACTTGAATGTTGAATGACTTGAAGCTCCTTCATGATCATCCATTTATAATCCTAGAATGGGTTTTATGATCCGGTACTTCACCTCCTTTTATTAGGATTGACGATCTTGTATCAGTACGAGTACAAGTACCGCCTTATGCGATACGAAGTACTTACTTTGGGATAGCAAATGAAACCGAGTACTCGAGTACATGTACGAGCAAAAGTACTTAACCTTACCAGTGCGAAATCAAGGTTCACTAGAAACAAAATAAAACACTTACCCGCGTAAGGGAACCATGAGTCGCGAGCACGCCTCTTAAAATTGACATCGCATGAAGAGAAAGAAGGACGTGTTCCTAATTCGATTTAGATATAAACTTCTCTTTCCCTAACTTGACCTGGACAGCTGAGAGCAGGATTTGGTGTTGTGTTTCGGGATTTTGGAAACTTATGTGTTGGGTGCACGTGTTCGTGATTGGTTTTTCAGAACTTGGGGAAGTTGTACTTTTAGACATAAGTGGTACGGTTGGTTTATAGTGCTTTGAGGTTATTCACAGCTTACTGATGACTTTCGAGACTTGAGAAGTTTCGCGGTCACGTTGTTCACCTCGACTTTCCTTGCAAGTGGCCGATGGAGTCTTCTTGGAGTCTGGAAGTAAACTTCTTCTTTGGTTTCCTTCTTTTACGAGTACTGTGAAGTCACACTTGAACGGCAGGCTTACTCCTCGAATCCTCGATTAACAGCTTATGCACTAAAATGTGCTAGCTTAGCCAACAAAAACACAGCTTATCTACACCTGACTTATCGTTATAATGATACGGACGTAGCTTATCCGTAAATTCATTTTTAGCCCCCAACTTTACTCCTAGCTCACCAATGATTTGACAGCTTATCTAGAGAACCATTCGGGGTCGAGTGTAGTCACGTGAAAGTATGCTATCACTTTGCATTTTAAGGTTATGTCCTTTGGATAGTACAAATTTTCACTCTTGCTATTCCTTTCTCGAGCCTGTTAATGGTTTAATGTACTTATCCTTCTCTAAAGTACTATTCTCAGATTTCTCTTTTAGCTACACAAGTCACGTTTACTATCTGTACAACGTGAAGCAAACTTCACCCCTGAATATCTCCCAAACATACATTATATCTTTCGCATCTCGTAACTCATACCCATCACTCCTCGTTCTATTATACCTCTCTCCCCTGTATCACTCCGGCCTCAACGGAACGGAAAATTAAATAGCCATATTACTCTCCCTTTGATTTACACGAGGCAAAATTCCCCCGCATTCAAAGAAACGCGGCAATCTATCTTCCACACCCCGCATATGGTTACCGGAAATCGATCACCACGTTTTTTACCCCCAGAGAACAATGATTGAATATATCAAGCTGCAATTGCTAATGAGTAATAAAGCACCTCGGCCTCGGAGGGATAGTTTTCTCCTGGGGCAGTTAGTGGTATGGGTTCCGATTTGTGGAGGTTGACATCGGTTGTGTACAGGATCTTTTATTCGAACGGGAGAATTGCATCGGAGGGGTATTTGAATGGAAAAATGTGAAATGACGATACTTCTCAGAATGTTTGATATGCATCTTCTTCCTCTTCTCTTTGTTTCTTTTCTTCTGCTCTTCTACGATTGTTTCTTGCCCTCCCAACGATGCGGACCTCCCAATTCTTTGGCCTCCTAGCTGCTACTCTTCCTCTCGTCTCTGCCCAAGACATCGCACAATGTACCACCAATTTTCTCCCCATCACAGCCGCAGCAGCAGTCGCTGGCCTTAATCCCGGATGGAATTTAGGAAATACACTGGATGCAGTTCCAGACGAAGGATCGTGGAATAACGCTCCCGCAACACCAGAGACTCTAGCTGAAATCAAATCGAGGGGGTTCAAGGCCATTAGAATTCCAGGCATGTAACCCCTTTCCACTTCCCCTCGTTTGTTCTGTGAGATACTGATTGAAAAACAGTGACATGGGCCTACCACTTTTCCTCATCGTCTCCAGACTGGACTGTGAACACCACATTCCTGAACCGCGTCGAAACAGTAGTCGACCAAGCTCTTGCTCTAAACTTTACCGTTGTATTAAACGTCCACCACGATTCCTGGATCTGGGCCGATCCCACAGTATCAAACGCGAACACGACCATGATCCTCGAAAAATTCACAAGCCTCTGGACACAAATAGGCACAAAATTCGCCTGCAAATCCTCCTCTTTAATCTTCGAAGCCATCAACGAACCAGTCGGAACAACTCAAGAACACGGCGACCTCTTGAACAACATGAATTCCGCATTCCTGGACAGCATCAACAAAGCAGGCGGTCACAACCCAAAACGTGTTGTGAGTTTAAGTGGTTTAGGACAAGATATCCTCAAAACCACACAATTCTTTAAAAAACCAACGACCTACCTTACCCAACCATGGGCCTTACAATTCCATTACTACTCTCCATACGACTTCATCTTCAGCGCCTGGGGAAAAACAATCTGGGGTTCCGACACAGATAAATCCTCCCTCATCGCAGATTTCCAGCTTCTCCACGGGAATTTCACCGACATCCCAACCTTTGTCGGGGAATGGGATGCCAGCACCTCGTCCACGGAAACTGCCGCAAGATGGAAGTACAACGATTTCTTCATCCGGACGTGTAGGAAATACGGGTATTCAAGCATTATATGGGATAATGGAGATGATCAATATAATCGCACCGCAAGGTTCTGGAAGGATCCTGTGGGTATAGATATCCTCTTCTCCGCGACATTAGGGAGGGAAAACGCATTACCGGATAGTACGACGGATCCTAGTTCCGCGACGCAGAATAGTAGTGCGTTTCTTTGGCATAAAGTCGGTGAGGCGGTGGGTGATGTGCAAATCCCGTATTTGTTGAATGGGAATACGTTGTTGAAAATTACGGATAAGGAGAGGGAGTTATCGAAGGAGGAATATTCCATGTCTACCACTGGTATCCTCACAATATCGAAATCTTACCTCTCTACTATCCTCTCCCCCTCAACACCAGCAGGTCTTGTCGGCACTTTAACCCTTACTTTCACGCCGGCCGTCCCAATTACACTCCAAATAATACAATTCGACACACCCTTTTTCCCCCACTCCAACTCCTCAAACTCCACCACAAACCCACAAAATCTCACAATTCCCCTCTCCACCCTCCAACCCGCAACAGACCTCCACATCCCAATAACCTACCAAGGACTCCCCCGTATCGCCGCCCTTAAAGCCATAAGACACGACGGGACATACTTAGTAGATGATTGGACACGGTATCTAGGTCCGTTGCAGCAGGGACGCTGGACGATGGGGGAATGGGGGTTTGGCGGGGAGGGTTTGGTGCTTTGGGCTGCTGGGGTTGAGAGGGTGAGGGCTTAGGGTGGGGA
>LKTO01000812.1:0-17746 GCA_001399465.1 Hymenoscyphus scutula
AGGATACCCTTGTATATATATTAAAAAGACTACTTTTAGAGTTTGAAACAGTTTTATCAAAAGGTAGTTAAGATATAATAGTATAAAAATCGTGAGTTTTAGTAAGTTTTCAAGTGATCGGCTCACCCGGGTGATCGGTTCACCCGGGAAATACGTTAGAGTTCTAATATATATAGAGTTCTAATAAACTATATTAGTAGTTCTCTTAATAGATAAAGTAAGAGTTTCTATATATTAAAGATAAAGTTTATTACTAGATTAGAAAGAGATAAGCTTTTTTATTCTTTCTATAGTACTAGAGTAATAGTCTTAAGTTTCTTAGAGTTATTTCTCTATACTTTAAATAATATCTTATAGTTCCTTAAGATTAGTAAAGTTTCTTTAGTTACTCTTTTATTAATAAGTTTATAAAGAGAGTCTAGCTTAGATTAGATTCTAAATTATAGTAGTCTAGTACTTACTAGTAATAGTACTTTATTAAGTAATATTTTTAGAGAGGTTAGCTATAATAGATTCTTTATCTTCTTTATTATTAGATATAGTAAAGAAAAGTATCTTATTAGTTTAAGTAGAGTTCTAAAGGTATTAAAGATTTCTAGTAGTAATAAGACTTTTCTTAGTTCTATCTATATATAATAAAACTTAAACTATTTAATAAAGATAATCGTTTTAATCGATTAGTTAATATATAGAGAAGTTTATATTTTAGAGTATTTACTTAGAGATAAAATTATTACTTATATAAAGTAGTTAAAGCTAAAAGGTATTAATAACTAAGTAAACTAAGTTAAGTATAAAGCTTCTATCTAGTAGTAGATATACTAGTCTTATATAGAATCTTTATTCTCTAGTACTAGTATAACGGTTCTGACTGCTACTATACCTTAGGCTAGCCCCTAGCTAGAATCTAGCGGATACCGTGCTTTCTAAGCCCGGCTCGGTTAGCTATAGCTATATACAACCTCCTATATATAAGAGCTTCTAGCTCCTAAGCTTCTATCCTTTCTTCTCTTCTCTCTTTAGCTTAGAATCCTCGTATAGATAGTTCTATAGTATCTAACTTACACCTAGCGTAGTCGTATATTCGTACGCGGTCTATAAGCTATATATGTCGTTATAACTAGTCTACTAGACTAGTTACTCTATTACTACTAGACTAGTAGATAAGTTACTCTATCTAGTAAGTTATATAATAACTAATAAAGAAAAATCTCTAGATCGCTTAGCTAGTCTAAGTATCTCTATTTACTATAAGAGTTCTAATAGTACTTAATCTATTAGAATATCGTCTAGTCTTTACTTATTATCTAACTAAATACATGATTTATAATACTATAATTTCCTCTATATAAAGAGATTCTCTTAGTAGTCTATAAAAAATATAACTATTTATAGTATCTAGAATATTATCTATTATTAGTTACTTCTAAGTAGAACTAGAATCTAGTTCTCTAGCTATTCTAGAGATCTCTAGAATCTAAGCTATCTAAATTAATCTAGTTATCTTAAGAGCTAGTAGTCTAAGAGATATATAGTTTAGATTCTAAGGTTTAATTTATTAGAGAGATTAGAATATTATATAGACTATATTAGAACTTATAGTAAATACTAATAAGTTAAACTATAGAGATATCTATATATAAGAAGAATCGATTATACTTTCTAATATAGAGTTCTTACTATCTTATATATCTAGTCTATATATTCTAGAGAGTTCTACTAAGAGTACTCTCGAAGGTTCTATCGCGTCTATATATTAATAAGCGAGGTTATATAAATACGTCGCTAGAGTACTCTAAGACTTACTCTATAAGTATAACTCTTAATAGACTATCTCTAGTAGATATAATCTTTTTATATAATATAATAATATAAGCTTATAAGTACTAGTAGTAGAGGTATATAGAAGTATATAGACTAATAGCTAAAAGTATATAACTACTAGATCTAATATAAAGGATATAAAAAGATACTAAGTCTATAAGAGAGAGTATTAGTAGCTATATACTTTATCTTTAACTCTTATCTAAAGAGTTTCTATATATACTCTAATCTAGATACTAGAGAATATAGAAGAACTATAATTAGAGACGTATCTAAAGAGGTCTTAACTCTACTATAGTTAGTCTTTTATTAAGAGAATTAATTCTAGCTATTATAATAACTTAACTTATAAATATTATATATTAGAGTAGTTAGATTATTATATATTCTCTCTCTCTTATATTATAAGCTTATCTTTAGTTATTATAGAGTTATTATATTAGAATTTTAATATAATATAAGGTTTAGTCTTATCTATAGAGAGTCTACTATTATAAGAAAAAGTAAGTTTTAAAAAAACTTGAAAAAAGCTCTTAGAATAGTAGACCTTCTTTTTAGTAGCTAATTCCTAAGATAGCTGACCTGGATCTATTTTAATTTCTGTTTTATCGGCCGTGTTAAGGAGAATCCGACGTTTTTCCCACCCCTGTATCTCTACTGCTGCTTTTACTTCGCCGCCACGAACCCCGCTTCCGAGCCGCTGCCTCGTTCCATGCCCATGAGTGAGGCTGAACGAGATGCCACTTGACTTCAATTATCTCAAGTAATTGTCTTAATCTCTCATATGTAGAAACTGTATGACATAGGATATTACGAGACGAATCTTTTCTGTGCTCTTGGAACTTTGTAGCCTGGTTGCGGCTTGAAAGTGAGGGTGTCACGGGTGTTCTTGAGATTTACTCTTATCCCTTCAAAATGGACTCTCAAGATGGAAGGGTGTTCATTGAGGTGGGTTATATCAATCATTGCATTTGCAAATCTCCGACTAATCGATATATAGAACCTGGCTTCCTTCATCAGGAAGCACGAAAAGGGCCTAGCTGATGCCCTCATATCAAGAAAATCCACCCCCAATGAACCACGACAAGGACTGCTTGGTACACTTATCTCGCCTTTCCAGAGAACGACAGAGAAATTACCGAGGCCTGTCAAACTTTCTGTTACACCTCATCACTTATTCTATTTGCTTTCTCGGTTCGAGGATCTGGGTATTGATAGTGGACCGATGAATGTCCGGCTGGAGATTATTAACTCCCAAACGTCTTCGGCTAATTATGTCTCCTTCCTATCGCAATACAAAAGATCTCATGCTTCTCAAGGGGATGAGGCATCTATCAAGAGTGTAGGAAGTATGTATGATACTACAGGCCTCACTTTTTCTGCCATTCGAAAGGTAATCGGCGGGGGTTATTTTACGAACGAACAAAAGCTACAAGAAAAGTCAGCTGGCCACCTCAAATATCTATACTCCGCCTTCACAAAACTGCCTTACCTAAAGATTGCACCAAATAACCAAGCACGACTCATCGAAGGCTACGAGGAGTTCCCGTTTGACACGGCCGTTCCGCTGTATGCATTCAAGAACATATCTGCACTAGAAATAAGCGATGTTGATTTTCGCCAGCTCTTTGGGTGGGATCGCGTTTCGGAACAATTGCGTTCTTTGATTGTTAAACGCGCTTCTGTGGAGGATCTTTCCGATCTCCTCATCAACATAGTTCTCGATGACATGGATAAAAGGAGAAGGCGGTCGTCCAAAGCCTCAATGTCTCCGTCTTCCGCCTGGTCAATCAATACACCGAGTCACGGAAGAGAAACTTCAACCAGCGCGAATACAACCCCGGCCTCAGGTACTCAACATAATCAACCAAATTTCCGCGGGCTATCAGCCAGTTCAACAACGGCATCTTCAAAAAATTACAAAGCATCACGCTCTGGATTTGCCTCCTCATCAGCTTCTGAAGGGGCTAGCTCAAATACGAACTTCTCACTCCGATCAAATCTTCTTAGCATGGGTATATCGCCTGCTTCGAAATGGAGATTTCTTAAGCATCTCGGTCTTCCTGACAATGGATTGACCTCTATCAGTGCTTCTAGTATAGCGCCACTCGCTAACACGTTGAGGTCGCTTGACTTGTCAAGTAACCTATTCGTAGAAATCCCTGTTGCACTTGCTTGCTTAACTTCGTTACAGGCACTCAATCTCTCCAATTGCATGATTGACTCACTTCACTCATTGACCCGAAACCCTTTGCCGGCTATCACAGCTTTGAATCTACGCGCTAACAGACTCACGTCGATTTCTGGTATAGAAAGACTATATCCCTTAGAAAGACTTGATTTGAGAGATAACAAGCTGATCGATCCTACCGAGCTCGCAAGAATAACTTCAATCCCTGATATCCGTGAGATCTGGGTAGTTGGCAACCCATTTGTCCAAACACACAGCAGCTATAGAGTGACGATATTCAATCTATTCAAAATGACTCCTGGCCATACGGAAGATCTCCTTATTGATACATATGGGCCGAGTTATAGCGAACGCCGATATTTGGTTGAACGAACGCCTGAACAATTGGTTGAAAGAACGCCGGAACAACTAGCCGCTCCTGTTAATAAAGCAGCACAGGGTTCAAGCGAAATAATTCGATCAACACCCAACGATGGCAGACTAGAACAACCGATTTCTAAGCATGGGACTTCTTCCGTGGTCATACAGCAAAGGAAAAGAACTCCCCTCAGAAGGGTTGTAGACCTAACTGTAAGTATGCTTTCTTCAATTATCCCAACCTCTTCCCTCTACCCAATGATCCTCGCTCTGCGAACACCCATATATTATTGCTGGAGCGATCTAGAAAATTTAGGAGAATTGGGAATTTAAGGTTTTAATTCTGGGACAATGGTCTCGGTTTTTCCTAGAGGAAAAGTAGCTGTTCGCCGCGTATTGCCTGCCATTATAAAAGCCTCTTTGGAAGAAATTAGGCTAACTAGGTCAAAGTCGGAAGAATTGAGGAACACCATTTCGCCGGAAGGGACGTTGAGCTTGGAGGAGTACAAAAGGAAGATAGAGAGACTGCGAAAGGAAGCCACTTCTCCTGACTTGTTCGATAATTCAACAGCCGGAGAGTCCGAAATGAGTAGGCTACCGCAAGACCTGAAACCTTCCCGTTCAAGTTTGCTTGAACCACCGGGGAGAGCTACATCTCCGGTGGTGGTAGAGAGGTCCACAGTTGGCAGCCAAGAGTATCAGCAACCTAAGCAAATGGCGGAAACCCCAATACAGCTAGATACAGAGTCTGTTTCGTCTGAGGAAACCATTTTTTCGACAACCTCAATAAGTTCGAGTAACGCAACATCGATGGCTTCTGCCCAGGAGGATGCTATCGAGTTTCTTTCGGGTATATTTGAAACAGATCTCGAACTGGCCACATTGTTCCAGGAAGCCCAAGAGAAATTTGGCATGGATAAACTTGTGAGGAACTTCATGAGGTTGCTCAGGCAATACTTCGTGGATCTTAGCTCGGAAGCGGAGAACACTCAACAAAAACAAGCTGTGAAGTTTCTTCGAGGCCGCGAACAGCGAGTTCGTCTTACCGAGAAATTTTGTGGGCTTGAGGCCCCTCCAGACCAAAATAGTCGCGACGCTATGAAGAATCTTAGAAGGCAGAAGATAGATGTACTACATAACCTAAACCGACTTCTCGAGCCGGTTACTGGGAAGGCTGAAAAACTTGACACGAATGAAGCTTATATTACCAAAACAACCGAAGTCGAAATGGGAACAGTTTCACCTGACACCGCAAGGGAAAAATTAGCAGGCGAACAGAGTCCTGGGGGAAGCATCCACGGCCACGATTCGATTGAAGATGACGATGAAATTCCTGAAGAATTTGGGGTCAATACTCTAATGGAATTGGACAATCTGAGCGTCCCACAGCTTGCTTCCGTCGTCGAGCTTTTTAACACCGGTTCATCGTTCCAATCCTTCAAGAGAAGTCTTCGCCACTTCGTCCATCCACCAAAGTTGTTGGCAGATGCAGTCAAAGACCACCATCTGGAGACTATCCAGGGCCTCCTCGAGAACAAGTTTGAATTGGTGGCTCAGGATGAATATGCGTGGTTACATGAATTAGCTGAAGCTGGATATACTGCGGACGAAATAGCCGAGCTCTTGCTTGAGGAAGCGAACGATTCCCCATGGATAATATTCGAAAGCCAAATAATAGAGGAGCGACAGTTGGATACTGAATATCACCAAACGTCGTGTGTTCATCGAGGGGGCCAAAACCTGTCTTCCTCCCCAAATCTCATGAGTGCTGTTCCACAGGAGGGTACCGTTGGTCTTTTTTCAGCCTCCGATGCCTCAGCACAAGAGCAGATTGTCCATACAGTGCAGGAGTTGTGTGGCATTGGAGGAGTTGTTCCAACCACTTCTGATCGCTCGAAGTGGAATGGACACGTACAATTTGACGAAGAGAATTTGATTGCCTCGGTAACTTATGCGATGCCCGAGGAATTAGAATTTGACGCGACCAGAATCCTTCCAAGGGTGGTAAAAACTCTTCGTGGGGTATTTACTGCCATATCACATGTCCAAAAAGCAGGCCTCATGTGTGAAAGCTTCACCATATTATGTGGTCGTTCCAACCAATCTGAAACATTGAAAGTAGAGTTGTGTAGCATCAATTTGGTTCACATACTGCGGTTTCAAGAAGATCTAGATTTGCTTTTGAAACACTCAGACCCAAAAAGAATCCCACTTTTGCTCGAAGATATAAAGCGAGTTCTTTCTCCTTTGTATTTTAATCCACTGGAAAACGACATGTCTCTGGAGGCCGCTATTCATCTATGCTCGTTGGTGGCCCAGTTTCTTTGCTTGGGCTTTTTGTCTTACAGCCGAGCACATTGTGGGGCAATTCAGCCTTTCTTTTTGGACTGTCCGCTTCAGAATCTATCCCTTCTTGGATGCTCAAAGGACTCTAACCTACATATTAATGTCAAGTTGCAAGAACTAACTTGCATGGGGGATATGACTCAGAATGAGATGCTTGTATTTCAAGCAATGGAGAACACGGCAGAGCCTCAATACGAAAAGTGCGATCTGTTTGCTTCTCCCGAGGACTTGATGGATACCTGGGGTCCCGGACAATTCGTCACGAAATTGTCCGAGGAGGGGGACTCCAGAATATACGCAATAAGTATTGGCGGGGGAACAATCACGGCACACCCAGACAAACCAGACCATTTCCATTGGTCTAGTGGGCCAGCAACGATTGGCAGTGCCTTCGTGAAGTCTTTTGACCAGCACACCAAGATTCTGATCGGTGCTGGAGTCACTGTCAATGAAGTATGTGATCTTGACATTGGAAAGCGCTGGATATTAACCAGCGATTCTCTCGAGAATCTTGGTACCTTTCAAAGCGCGTGGGACGTTGCCGAGCGCCAAGCTGGGCTCCAAGGTGGACAATACGTAAATTTCCAATTTAACCAAACATGGATCAAAACACCAGGAAACACCCTCAAACAACTACAGCTCGATCTTCCAGATAACCACCTTCTTCCGTTTCTTCAATCTAGCTGGGGGTTGCAAGTTAGCCTTTGTACTAGTGTTGCAAGACGTGTTCCGCTCCGCGAACTCGTTGCCGATGTGATGCCAGCCTTCGCGGAGTCCCTATTCCCCATTCCGCTAGAGTGGCAAGCCCTCAAAACAACTCATGGGATCGTCGACGCTTTTCGAAATTCCAATCTCCAAGAGTGGCTGGGTAGATTGAGCCCTGACCTCCAATTATTGGTGGCGCGTATCGTACGCTATATCTTGTTAACATTGCAAAATACCGGTATCGACAAGAAAGGGGGACATTTAATAATTGCATGGATCCAGACAAACAAACCGTTTCAATGCTTCAAAGTTCCTTGCGAGAAGGAAAGTTATTGGGCTCGCATTCTCGCTGACTCGGGGGACTGTGCCACCTTTGCATACATCACCTCGAAATGCCTCGAAACCAAATGGTTGAAATGTAAAGGAACGCAATCCGCTTGGCAGAATTCAAGTCCTTTACTCGAAACTGCTGTCTGTAGACACAGACCAGCAGATACGCAAGCCAACCTTTCTGGAGCAATGGCGGCGACCCCTTGGGTTTTGAAGCATGCTGATTTATACTCGATGGGAAAGCCGGATTCATTGTTGTGGGCTCGCGTAGACAGACCAGTTGGAAATGAGCAACCAAAGTTGCATGTTGAATGGAGTATGATACCTCGTGGAATGAGATTCAGACTCGACATGAGAAAAATGCCGAAAAGGTTGCAGAGACTGAGGGAGCGACAGGCGATTGATGCTCCAGCTGAGATGGTTGTGATTCTTGCGGGGAAAGGATCTCGAAGATGATGAACGTTGTCTCGCGGTAAGAAATCAATGTCGTATTATATTCATTTTACGCTTGTTGGACAATAGCTCCGGTTATTTGAGAATACAAGAAGCAATTATCGGAGCGCAATATCAGAAGATCTGACGTCAACAGTTCCACTTCCTAACTTAGTTCGCTAAGATGGTCTACGACGATAAGACCTAAGATCTATATTCTTTCCATATCAGAATACCATCCTGTCATGATTTGTTCCGTTAGCCATACTCTCACAGCTTGTATTTTATTGTCGTTATCTCCATTATCACTGCTTGTATCATCAATTTCCTCATCTGACTCATCAAACTCAATCCAAGAATGACAGCGAATCCTCTTCTCACACTTTGGCCAGCCTGCGTTCCGCAGCCAGCCAAATATACTACGAGTTGCATTCTCTGACAGACTCTCATCCTTTAAAACCATCTGGTCCAGTTGATCTGTGGAATGCCATTCCATCACATTTGCGCTCGAGTTGCTATACTGTATATCGACAATAAAGCCTGGATCTTTCAACTCACTTCCATTGCATAAATTCCAATACCAGTTAATGTATTGCAAATGGTGACCCGTACATTTTCTGTGTTTTCGGACTTCGAGCTCAGTATCGCACCATGCTGTGTTTCCGAATGGCTTCCAAGGACAAATAGGAATCCTATTATAGCCATCAGCGTCTGTGAAAAAGAGCAAACGGCACTCATCTGAACGAGAAATTTCCTGGTCCTCGTGACCACCTGGATCGTCAGGTTTTAAGGTAATGAATGAATGCGTAGTAGCAGTCCATACAGCAGCGTGTAGCTCAATTGCTGTTAGCCCTGATCGTGCCCATTGCAAGATAAAATCTGCCATTCCGCTAACGGCGGCCCCCACCCACAACGCTGCTAGCTTGGGCTGCCGTCTTCCCATAATTATCGCAATACTTTCAAAATCCCCTATCTTGACCAACGGGTTAATGATTTCTAGGATTGGTTGAAACCATTGACTGACAATGTTGCAAGGGACTTGAGGATCGAAAAAAGAGCCGCAAAGAAGAGCATGCATGCCACGTGTATTACAGCTCAAGGTCATATAGTAACGAAGTATCTTGCTTTCTTCCCAAACAATCCCTTTCTTCTGGTGACTATCGGTAAAGGGCGATTGAAGCGAATCTGGCATCACAGTCCTTTGCGATAACATGTTCGGCAGAGGGAGCTTTGCGCCTTTATCACCAAGGAATGGAAAGGTCAAAGCCGCAGCCAGAGCCACGGAGCATTGGCTGTCGACATAGTGACGTATAACAAAGTCAGCGAGATATCCCAATGCCTCCTCTGAGGATGGTGGAACAAATGGGCCTCTGAAAGAGGTTTCATAGTGTCCTGGCCTTCGTATACTGAAGACTTGAGTGGCCGTTATACATATCGACCATGGGGATCGGTAAACAGTGGCATTTCGCGTGACTTCTGCTCGCCAACCTTCGCCAGGGGCTAAAATCGCGGCCCACCAACGGCCTGCATTATCATCGACATTTTCGAGATCGATATGAAGTTCGTCCGGAGACTTTTCAGCATGTTCATATACCCAATTGGCTTCGGAATCCAAATAGAATATACGGTCTTCTTGTTGTAAAGAGTGTACCTCAGCGTTAGACTGCTGCATCTCCAACCAGCGGGCAGATAGAATATTTGCCCAAGCGAAAGTGAGGATAGCAAGGAAATTGCCGCTCATAGCAATCTCTCCACCATAAAGTCCGGGCCAATTGGTGAATCGTGAATCTTTCGCAAAAGAACATGGTGCTGAACGTTGAACGCCTAACAATAGCTGATAGGGATTGATCTTATCATTGAGATCGCATGACTCCTTTGTTGTCTGCCACGTTGAGTGTCCGCGAATGTACAATTGGGATTCCTTTGAACCTCTCTGTTCCAGCCGTAGCTCCAGCGGTCCGCCGGGTTCGACAAAATCATTAGCCAGGTATGCTGGAACCCTTCCCAGAATGTTTTGGAGCTGTAGGTGGTACGGTTGAAGGCCGTCTAGGAAGTTTGTATCCTTGGAGTAAGATGACCAGATCTTATAGCTTCTAGCAAGCATGCGCTGATTATCTGTCTGGCTGGCTCAAACAGCATCATTCAGCTCACTCATCTGCGTTGTAATGTATCATAGTTAGGACGATTTGTGGTATAAGAATCTGAGTGGAGTATGGACACTTGAAGCGGAATATGAATGCTACTAAAAGCAATGGAGGCACGGCAAGGTGCAACACAAATCGAGGAGTCTCCAAACAAGTAACACAGCATAGAAGAATGGCGTTTAGAGATGGCTATAGTTGATCTAGTTTGGTTTGTTTTATGGCGTAGCACTCGTGCTGAAGGTAGGGCTTTTTTATATGGTTGTGGCTGGAATGTTTCGATGTTTGAAGGGGAGGAGGCAGAAGGATGATATTTCAGCCTCGTTGAGTAACCGATTTCCCTGGACTGTACACGCCCCTGGACTGTACACGGCTCAAAATAGCCTTACTTTCTACCTACTCCCCTACTTTAATTATGGCTAGAGCAGACAATACTCATCGGATTAACTAGGTAGTGGTAGCGATCGAAAGGGGAGAAGTTAGTAATTATACTGATACTACAAAGAAGTATAGATATGACTGTTCTACGGTTTCACGGAGGGTTAGAGGCTTGACTAAGATATATAGGGACGCTACCGCTTTTTACCTTCAAGTATTAACTAAGGAGTAAGAGGAGGTCCTGATTCGGTAGATAAATAGACTTATAGAGCGTGGAATGCTGCCTACTTCGTTAATCGTCTAAAACCTTACTAAATAGATATATAGAAGAGAGGTTAGAAAGAACTAGATAGAGGATTTTATCTAGCGGCGTAAGGACAGGTTATATAGTAGTTACCTTAAGAACATTGAAAATTTAAGGGTTATAGCAGATTATGTGCCTATATTTACTCTCTTCTTTACCTTAGTATTTACTCTCTTTTTACTACTTATCGCTCCTTTCCTTATAAAAGCTAATATTACTTACTACCTATAGTTAACCTCTATTATTAAGAAATTCTAAATTATAGCTAATAACCTCTATAACTTTAATAAAAAGGGCTTCCTTATTAGTTTTAGTCGTTCTATAAAGCGTATAATAAGCCTTAGAGTGTATAATTTAGGTTAGGTTACTAAAAACAAGTAGAATAGGTCTCGAGAGTTTATCTTACTTCTTATATATGTTTTAGCTATTAGATAAACGATTCTACTACTTCTTATATATAAAGGAAGCTCTAGATGTCTCTAGGATTTCTAGGCTAGTCTTAATATTAAAGCGATTTTTCTATATAATGTTTAAGGTAGTGTAGGATAAGGCGTTTATAGAGCGAAATATTATACATAGTATCTAAAAGCCTAGAATTTAGCGTATTACTAGCTAAAAGATAATAGACTAAGTGACGAAGCCTTCTTTACCTCTTTATATAAATTCTAAAGGCTTGAAAACACCTCTTACTTTAAAAGCAATTCGATAAGCCTACTTAGACTTTAAGAAATCGCTCTTAAAACTTAAAGCGAACAAGGTCTTCTCTTCGGTTCTTACTCTCTTAAGTTAACTAAGTGTTCTTTCTTATGAAAATAAGGGACTTAAGATAGCTATTATACTTGAAAACCAGAAATAGAAGAAAGGAAAGAGACTTAATCTTTATAGAGAAGAGAGTAAGAGAGTAGAAGTATACTCTCTAGAGTAGGTTGTAAAAGCTAGAGTAAATTAGTAAGAGAAAGAAGAACTTTTAAGGTAAGAAGAAGAAGTAAAAGAAGAGAGGAGAGTTAAACGAAAGGTAAAGGTACTTTCTTTAGAATAAAAAGGCTAAGAAATTAGCTAATAAGAGAGCTAGAAAGTAGCTTTAGAGAGAGCTAGCTACTATAACTTCTAAGGCTCTAAAGTAGAAGTAGTCTATATATATTATATTAAAAAAGACTACTCTAAGGATGCCTTAAGTTAAGAAAGAGTCTAAAAAGGCTTCTGAAAAGGCTGAAAAGCTAAGTAGAATAGTTGTTTCTAAGGTTAAGTTCTAGTCTTAAGAGGTAGCTCTACCTTTATAGGAAACTAGGTCTAGACGCTAGATTAGACTATCTCTTTATACTTGTATATAGATTTTTATACTTAGTATATAATTAACTACTCTTTATTAATCTCTCTACTTAATTATATATAAATCTAATATATAGTTATTAAAATATATATATTTTAAGTGATTTAGTAAAATAGTTAAGGGGGCGTGTATAGTCTAGGGGCGTATATAGTCTAGGGAAATCGGTTAGCCTCGGCACTAACGGTAGAAATAAGCGAATAACTAAGTAGAATAAAGTATCTTATAAAAAGACAAGTATAATCGAAATAAAGTAGTAATAGTTATACTACTATATATTAATTATAAATACTATAACTATAGCTTGATTACTCTACTTTATTTATAAAATAAAAAGAATTAATATAGTTTATTAGTACGCTATATATATTAGTATACTATATACTTTTCTCTATTTTTCTACCTTATTATTATAAATTATATATATATATAATAAGTGAAGACTAGGCGGCGTACTAACAGGTTAAGTACTATTATATACTCTTATAGTAATAGAGGATCGCTTAGACTAGCTAAGCGATCTAGGGATTTCATCTAGGTTAAATCACGTGACTGTTATTAATTAGTAATGATCAACTAAGTAACGCTAAGCAAGATTAGAATGATTAGAGTGATTATACTAATTAATGTAAGTAGGAAGATTCTATATAAGACTAGTATGTCTACTATTAGATAGAAGCTTTATACTTAACTTAATATTATATTATTATTACTACCTTAATAGCTTTATAGTTAAGTAACAAGTTTACCTTCAAGTAAACACCTAGTCTACGATTAAACCTCTTTATAAGAATAAACTCTAGCGATACTTAGTTACCTTAGTTAGTTAGTTTAAGAATCGTTATACTTTAAGTATCTAAGCTTAGAAGTTTAAATCGTAATACCTCTAAAGGCTACTCCTATTACTAGCTCTAGTACTAGTATCGTCAACGCGCTAATTCAGAGCATGCTCGCCGCGTTCTAGGATATAACTATCCTAGACGACGATAATAATAAGAGTATACCGGACGTACTAGAGCTATATAGAGTCGAAGCTCTAGAAACTATACAAGTCAAGCTACCTAACACCTACTATAGTAAACGACAAGAGTTAGAGTTGTTTCTAATATAAATAGAAATCTACTTTAACTTTAATAAAGACAAGTTTAATAGCGATAGTATAGCGTTACCTATCTTCGCTATCTTCTACCTTCGAGAGACTACTCTTAAATAGATATAACTATACCTAGAGGACTTTTTCGTATATAAAGCCTTAGTAGAAAGTATAGCTAATATATAATTAATGTTTAGATCTTAGAATAGATTTAAAATCGCTATATACTAAATATTTAGTAATATCGATACTATTAAAATAGTAATATAGAAGTTACTTAACCTACGCTAAACTAGATTAGTAATTAATTATATAAATGAATTCTAATGTTATAGAAATAGAATAGGGTAGGATTCTCTTACTCTTATAGAACTCTTCTATAGAGAACTTAACATTAAACTATATAAAGAAATAGTATAATAAAATCTCAATTATAAAGACATTACTACTATAATTAAAGGAGTAATCTATTTAGATAACTATCTATAGGAATTTAAGAAAACTAATTACTATCTAGAATTTAAGAAGTATAATAAATAGAATTAACTAGAATACTAGAATAACTAACAAGTAAACGCTATCTAGAAGAAGACTTCTAGAAAGTAGAAGCTCTTCTAGAAAGAACGAAACTAACGTCGTAAGTAGTACCTATACTTTTTATATAGCCTACCTAGCTATAGAGTAAGTAACTATTATAAGAAGGCTAATTCTTTAGGAAAGTATTAGATATATACTATAACTAGAAAGGAAATAGTATTACTTAAGAGATTTAACCTATCTAACGAAGAGCTAGAAGCTTATAAGTATAGAATATAGATAGAGAATAAGAAGAACTCTATTCTTAAATAATACTATAAGAAACGTTCTAAATTAGAGTATAATCTACCTCTATAACGCGAAGTAGAGATAGTAGAGTTATTATTAGACTTATTATTAGAATTATTAGACGTGTCTAGTTAAGAGAATAACTAGAACAACGACTCTTAAGTAGAAGAAACATAAGTATTTATAGAATGTTTTAAATATAGTAACTAATAGATAGACCTTAATAAGAACAAGTTAGACTTTTAGGTCTCTTATATAACTAGAGAACAGGCTCTAGAAGCGCTAGAACGATTTTAAGTTTAGAAAAATCTTCTAATAAGTATTATCTTTAGAAACCTTAAAAGTAACCTAGATACTATAAAAGGAAAACTAAACGTATAGGCTATCGAGGATATCTTTAAGTCTACTCTTAAGTTATAGAGTAAAAGAGACTAACCTTTTACCTAACTATAAGTAGAAGAATACTAGACTCTAGAAGTTATATTAGAAGATGTAATTATATAGTAATATTATTACCTAAAACGTACTTTAGACTAGAAATTAGAGAAATAGTTTACTAGTAATAAACCTAACTATAGTAGAGCTATAGAGTAGTAAATGATCTATAGAGTAGCTAAAAGTAACTTATAAGAAGTAATACTCTACTCTTAGAGAAGTAATCCTTAGAAGGTAGTTATTAGCTAGAGAGAGCGAAGTTTTATAGTATACCTTATTAAGAATAAAATCTATACTATATTAGAAGACTAATAGTTAATAATAACTATAAAAATTAGAGGATAGGAACTCTAGGTTATAATTAACTTAGAAGCGATAGATAACTTCCTTTCTCTATTAGTACTTAAGAAGCTAAACGTCTCTATTAAGAAGATAGAACTATACTATCTAGATATAGTTAATAGAACGAATATAGTATATTAAAATAAAGTTATTAATTAGTAAATAATTCTAATATAAATTACTATTAAAGAATACTACTTAGATATATAACTTAATATTATAGTAATTAGAAGCTAGAATATAATACTTAGTATACTATAGATTAGAGAATATAATCTAGATATTAACTAGAAAGTCTAAATAATAACTTTTAGCTAATATAACTATAAAGGATCGTAGCTATAACTATATAGCTAGAACAAGGTTAGCGCTACCTCTTCTAAGGTACTAGAATATCTTATTAAGAGTTCTCTATAGGTTAGTAAGAAAGCTAATAATATAATATCTATATAGTATAGAGAATTCGTAGAATTATTTAAGAACCTAGAGAACTTATAAGCTCTACTAGAATATTATTTATAGGATTATAAGATTAAATTAAAAGAGAGTTATAACCTTAAGAAATAGAAAATATAGCTTTATAGTTAGATTAAGCTATAATACTTTAAGAGCTATATTATCGAAGGTTTAAAGAAAGGTTATATTTAGAGATCTAAATCACCTATTCTATTAAATATATTAGTTATTAGTAAGAAGAATAACCTAACAGGTCAAGTTTATATCGACTACCGAGATATAAATAATATAACGATTAAGAACGCTTATCTACTACTAGAAGGATAATATCTACTAGACAGAATTAGCTCTACTAAGATATTTATAAAACTCGACTAATAGAACGCTTATACCTTAATTAGGATTAAGGTAGGTAATAAGTAGAAAACTATATTTAGATTACTCTTAAGACTCTATAAGTATATAGTAATACTATTTAGATTAGCTACCGCGCTAGTAATCTACTAGAGGTAGAATAATAATATTCTAGAAGGTCTTCTAGAGGTAACTATTATTTATTACCTAGATAACATTCTAATCTACTTAGATAAAGTAGAGGAATATAAGAGTTATATATATAAGGTTATAAAAAGACTTACTATAGTAAACTCTTATCTTAAGTTATTAAAATACAGGTTTAGTATAACTTATACTAGATTTCTAGGCTAGATAATATCTCTAGAAAGAATAGAAATTAACCTAGATAAGATAAGAGATATTATTAACTAGGAATTACTAAAAAATATTAAAGACATTTAACACTTCTAGAGATTCGCTAACTTCTACTATTAGTTTATAGTAGACTACGCTAGAATATCTAAACTAATAATAAACTTTATATATAAAGGAGTACCTTTTATATAGAATAAGATTATAGAGATAGCCTTCTAGATAATAAAGAAACACTTTACTAAGGAACTAATTCTATATAGCTATAATCTAGAGAAACTAAGTACTATAGAAATAGACTTATTAGATATAGTAATAGATACTATATATCTATAACTAGACGAAAACGAAAAATTAATACCTGTAGCCTACTACTCTAGAACGCTAGATCTAGTATAGTAGAACTATACTATATTTAAGAAAGAACTACTTACTATAGTCTTTACTTTAGAGTATTAGAAAATCTACCTCTAAGAAATAAAGTATTAGGTAATAGTTCTTACTAATTACGCTAATCTTCGAACCTTTACTACTACTAAGGAGCTTATAAGTAAGCGCCTTACTAGGTAGTTAGAAACTCTATTATACTATAATATAGTTATCTAATATGTTATAGAAATAATAAACCTAAGAGTAGACGCTCTTAGTTATAAACTAGGCTACGAAGAAGCTAGAGAATATATAAAGCTAGTAATATTAAAAGAGCTATCTAATAGAGACTTAGCTTCGACGGTTTATTAAATTATAGCTATATAGATAGTAGATCTATAGCTAGACGTAATCTAGGATATATATAAATAAAGAAACTAGTACTATAATAGAAAATTATAGATTCTAAAAGAATATATAAAGTAGTTTATTAGTAAGTTCTATTTAGTACTTACTTATAGATATTAAGGAATAAGAAGGACTACTTAGTAAATTAAATAATACTACTTTATAGATTATCTACTAGCGATTATTAAGAATATAATAAAGAAGTATAATATCTATATCTAGAATAAGACTTTATACTAGTTATTATATAGATAGATAAGTACTACTTCTATTCTATAGATATCTTAGAAATTAGTCTCTTAGAATTTTATTATTAAGCTACTAAAATCTAAGAATCTAATAATAGAAGTTAAATATAACTTAATCCTAGTTATTATAGAAAGACTTACTAAATATATAATACTAATACTATATATAGAGTTAAGTATAGTAGAATATCTAGTATTTATATACTTAAAAGATATAATCTTAAGATATAGAATATTAAAGGAAATACTCTTAGATAGAGATAAGCTTTTTATCTTAAGGTTCTAGACTACTCTTATAAAGCGATTAGATATAAAAAGAAAGCTTTCGATAGCTTTCTATCTCTAGACTAATAGAGAGAACGAATATATAAATTAAGTAGTTAAAATATATCTTCGTTACTATATAAACTACTAGTAGAATAACTAGATAGAACTATTACCTTTAGCTTAGTTTATATATAATAGCTTAACTATAGAAATAATACTTATATTACTATTCTATACTAACTTTATATATAAATTACTAG